>SRPZ01000047.1:0-134616 GCA_018360255.1 Claviceps maximensis
CCCCCCCCCGCCCCCCCCCCCCCCCCCCCCTCCTCCACCACCAACAAGCGCGAAGCCAAGCGCGGGTGCACAGGCCACAATGCGATCTTGGCATCATCTTGAATTTGTGCCTTTGAGATCTCCCTGGGGTAGGAGGCGGGACTTGTGGCAAAGCCGTGCTAGCTCACTCTATGTATTTCCTAGCCGCTCTAGGCATTTCCATGTGGCTTGTTCGTACTCGCTCGTGCTTGCAATAAGTGTGAGTTGATTGCGTCAAAGAGGGAAGAAGAAGGGAAAACAAAAGGGGGGGGGGGAGGCGGGGGGTCGTCGTCAAGGACATAGGAGAGACGGGGGGAGTAGTGATGGAGGGGGCAGACATACTACCGGAAAAAAAAAACAAAAAAAAACACACACACACACAGACATATATGGTGGGGAGGTGATATGAAGAGAACGTCGCTCTTGTCTCACTTGCTTCTTGTTCTTCTTCCCCCCCTGGACTACGTTTTCTCAGTACCGCATCTGGCGTCGCAATGCAGAATAGGCAGTGAATTTGCCTGCCTGGATTTCTTGGTTGTTATGTGAATCATCATGTGTTGTCTGGGTCTGTCTGATGTCTATGTTCCACACGAGTTACCTTTACATATACATGGTATCTACCTAGACAAGGGACGACATGCCGAACTGAAGGAATACAGACTAGAATGTTATACGAAGTCAAGGCATAAATACAAGCGGCACATTTGGCTCAGCATATGGAGAAAGAGAGAGAGAGAGAGACACACACACACACACGCACACTCACACGCACACGCACACGCACACACAAAGATATGTGGAGGTCCGGTGCATATCAGCTTGGAGTCGTTGTAAATGGCCACCGTCCACAGCAGAGTGCTGCATCGTGAGAAGTGGCGCGGCGACGTTGAAAGTCATGATTTTCCTTCTTGCTCTCGCGGCAACTACGTGAAGCCATCACGAATTGACTGGCCGCACCGCAGACACACACACACACACACACACCCATGCATGCAGTACACATACATACACATGTACATGAATGTGTGGCTGGCAGTCCGGCTGGCACATCAAGTCGCGTCTGGTGGTCTGCTTTGCGACGCTGCATGTGCGAGGCAGGAAGGACCCTTTTGTGCCCAAGATTCGAATGCTTTGGGTCGTCATTGGCTGCCGGACAACTGCGGTGGCACAACCTCGTTGATGCGCGCTGCAGGCCCTGGATCGGAACGCGCTTCTCAAACACCACTGAGCGGCGGATAAGCTCACAGGCTTCGAGCGAGACAGCTCATCGCAGCTCATCATCTCCGAGGTGTCTGTTGATCAATGGATGACACATGTTCTTTGTCCGCGCCAAACAAAACCGCAGAGACGCCATCCAGCAGGGACTGGGACAGGCAGATTGAGGACGCCTACAGCCAATCAGCGGCCCCATGCACCTTTTCTGCCCGTGGCCCTCGTGCCTGTCCTGTAGCCTCCAGAGCTTCCGTTGGGCCCCCGTGCGGGCAGCCAGCTAGTTCGAATGGGGGGGGGGGGGGGGGGTGTGGCCTAGCACTCGCGCTAAGCCTCTTTGCGGCGCCCGGGTCGCATTGGTGGGCCCCATCACCAATACCCACCACGCTCACCACGCTCACCACGCTCACCACGCCACGCCACGCCGCGCCCTTGCCCTGCCCTTCGTGCCGTGGTCCATGGTCCATGGTCCATGGTCTGGTTGTTATTATTAGTGCGGGTGGTGCCAGGTTCGAGGGGAGCGCGGCGTCTCGAGGGAGCAGTCGAGGGCAATTGGGAATGGGAGCCAGTGTCAATTGGGAAGGCATCAGGCAAGCACACGGGCTGCTGATGGCACCTGCTCAGTCCAGCCGGTGCCGTTCCGTTCCGTGCCTGGCCTGGCAGGCAGGTGGGCAGGCTGGGAGGAGGACGTCCTTCCTGCTGGGTCTTTGGTCCAGTCTGGTCTCAGCGGTCTGCCTGTCTGGTCAGTGGTGGCATGGCCGCCGCCGCGTAAAGTAGTGCAGCCCAGTGCAGCCCAGTCAGTCGTGCCTGCCTGCCCGCCTGCCCGCCTGCCCGCCTGCCCGCCTGCCCGCCTGCCCGCCTGCCCGCCTGCCTGCTCTCCTGGCCTCGCTGGGCTCCAATAAATTTCAGACAGGCTCACGCGGACGCCTCGCCCACGCACGCTCCCCAAATTTCCCTTCCCTTAAGCTCCATCGGCATCCATCCACACACAGCCCTTCACACTAGACCTATCTTCACTTCTCCCCTTCGTCCTTCTTCCCATCATTGCTACTTCCTCATCGACTACTTGTGTGCCGACCTGGGCCTCATTGTCGACAAGTCGTGGCCGCTTCTTATTGTGATTTTTTTTTCTTACTTCCATTCAACGCCTGTGTTCCTTCTCCTTGGGCTCTCCTGTCCTCTCCCTTGGTACGTTCTCATCGCCCGGGTCGTCGCCTGCTTCGCATTTCCCCTGGCCATCGTGCACCGCCTCAATCTATCTTTATTTCTTCTTCTTCTTCTTCTTCTTCTTGCTGCTCGCATCGACTTGCTCTAGTCAGAGACGCAGGAACACTGAGCCCTTCTTTCCTCTGTTTGAATAATTGGAATTATTTCAATCCTATCTGTCGACGAAAGGCGCCCTTCCCTCCTGGCTTTTTGTTGGAGCTCCTCAATGTCCCAGAATTGACATCGCACCTATTCACAGATTGCATTCTCGAGAAATCGATCGGTCGCTCTTTATACATCGATATGGGTAAGATGATTCTTTCTTCCTTCCCCCACGCAACACCCGCGAGCTGTACCTGGTTGTAATTGGAGGCTCCATGTTCTCGGGACGCAACTGCGAAACTGGCCGGCCGACCCCTTCGTGACAAATGGAACTCTTCTCTCCTCGGACCTACATCAATTTATCACGTATTTTCCGTGCGTTTCGATTGCAATTTCAGCATCATCCTGCAAGAAAAAAGAACATACCTTGAGCTACATTTACACTTTCTTGGATTTGTACCAGGGACTAAACGCCCCCCCACCCCTTCCTCTTGGACCCGACAGCTTTTTTTTTCCTGTGCAATACTACGTGTTCATCATCGAAAACGAAACCTTGCCCTCGTCGATATCGAACATGGCAAAGGCAAATCAAGATAAACGTATCCGGAGTGGCCAGCTTGAAACGGGAGAAAATCAAGGCACTTTGTCTCCTGACTCAGCCACGGGTTTCGAGAGACCTGGCGGTGTTACGGTTACACAAGAAAAACCCGCCCTTTGCCTTTCGGCTCCGATACCTGCCACCGGCCACGAAAACACCCGACAGTTTTGCAGTATGCTCGACGTGGATGATCCGCCTCAGTCAACAGTGTTGAAACCTCGCTCTCTGCTACAGTCATGCACCTCATCCAGCCAAGAGGAAATAGCCCAGCTCGAGTCTGACGAACTTCAAGTGAACTCAGCGACTCAGAGCAGCGGCAGTGCATTTGAAAATGCTGCCGGGTCATCCAGGAATTCGAGTTCGCTATATCCATTGACGCTGCACCTCATTCCTTTAGATATGCCTTAACTCAGGTGCCACTCTTTTGCCCTGTATCTGCTAACCATAGACTTCACAGCGTCCAACGGCTCAGATTCCCCCACCGGATCTCCCGCATCACCACTTGCTGGCAAGCCTGACTCCGTGGCCTCTGCTCAAGAAGCTCATCATTCTGACCCTGCTTATGCAGTCCCCTCTCAGGTCGTTCCTTCATCTATTCAAGATGCCCGAAACATTGTACGACGCAAGCTTACCGGCTACGTCGGCTTTGCCAACTTGCCCAATCAATGGCACCGCAAGAGTGTTCGCAAAGGCTTCAACTTTAATGTAATGGTTGTTGGTGAGTACTGGCAATCTCTTATCTACTGTTTCATGTCTTCGCTTGTTTCGACTTTGCTGATTTGCATGTTTATTTAGGCGAGTCCGGTCTCGGCAAGTCTACTCTAGTCAACACACTTTTCAACACCTCTTTGTACCCCCCTAGAGAGCGCAAGGGCCCAAGCCACGACATCATCCCCAAAACCGTCCAGATTCAGGCCATCAGCGCCGATATCGAGGAGGCTGGTGTCCGTCTTCGTTTGACTGTGGTCGATACACCTGGGTTTGGTGACTTTGTCAACAATGACGAGTCTTGGCGTCCCATCGTTGACGATATTGAGCGTCGATATGATGCATACCTCGATGCTGAGAACAAGGTCAACCGCATGAACATTGTCGACAACCGAATTCATGCCTGCGTCTTCTTCATTCAGCCTACTGGCCATTCTTTGAAGCCTCTGGACATTGAGGTCATGCGACGTCTTCACACCAAGGTCAACTTGATCCCTGTGATCGCCAAGTCGGACACTCTCACCGACGAGGAAATAAACAGCTTCAAAGCTCGCGTAAGTCTTTTGATATGACCACTTGACTCAAAAAGAGTCTCGTGCCTGGCAAAGACAAAAAAAATCAAAATAGAAAGGCTAACAAGTCGTGATAGATTCTTGCTGACATCAAGCACCACGGTATTCAAATCTTCGAGGGACCTAGATACGAGCTGGATGATGAGGAGACCATTGCCGAGAATAATGAGATCATGTCCAAGGTGCCCTTCGCTGTTGTTGGCGCCACCAATGACATCAAGACGGCTGACGGCCGCGCGGTTCGCGGACGTCAGTATCCTTGGGGCATTATCGAGGTTGACAATGAGGAGCACTGTGACTTTGTCAAACTCCGTCAAATGCTCATTCGAACCCACATGGAAGAACTCAAGGAGCACACCAACAATACCTTGTACGAGAACTACCGTACCGATAAGCTCATTGCCATGGGCGTATCGCAAGATCCAAGCGTCTTCAAGGAGGTTAACCCTGCCGTTAAGCAAGAGGAGGAGCGTGCTTTGCATGAGCAGAAACTGGCAAAGATGGAGGCCGAGATGAAGATGGTCTTCCAACAAAAGGTGGCGGAAAAGGAGAGCAAGCTCAAGCAGTCAGAAGAAGAGCTATACGCACGTCACAAAGAGATGAAGGACCAACTCGACCGCCAGCGAGCAGAACTCGAAGACAAGAAGCAGCGCATCGAAAGCGGACGACCGATAGAGAAGGAAGGCAAGCGCAAGGGTTTCTCGCTGCGTTAAAAAAATCGGATTCTAGTTGACACCCTTCTGAATCCTCAGCCACGCATGACTTGCCGCTTTCCCTTTTCTCTACGATCAATGTCTTGAGTACTCACGACGCGCCATTCACCACCATACACCAGCAGCTCGATGCCTTTTCCTTACATTTCAATTCTTTTTCCTTTTCCGGACTTTCCCTTGTTCGCCATTTCTTTGTCCATTAATCCCACACTCTTCATTTAATCAGTCCTGATCAAAGGTTTTCATCAACAAAAAGATGAGTCTCGCCACAGAGCGCCACCAAAGAAAATCCCTCGTCATCCAGTAGTTGGAGGAGTCTGCAGACCATGATAACACATCGCAACAAGTATTTACGAAAGAAAATCGAACAGTGGTTTGGCTGTGTGACAGTGAGCCCCGAACCAGGCATTTGGAACAAGTTTCTGTCCCTTAAAGATGGGGGCTCAATCTGGCTTCACGGTAACGATGAAACCCTTGAAACCTTTCAAGATCTCCAATGAGAAAGGTGGGAATACAATTTTCTGCTCTGTTGGGAAAAGGGGAGCAAAAACAAATATAGTGACAGAACTTCCTTAGTCAGTGACACCTCCCGTTTTAGGAGACTGGCGGCCGCTTTTCCTTTTTCCTTTTTTCTTTCCTAAAAAAATCCCATTAGTGCAGGAAGACCTTTGACTTGGCACTGATTAATTATACACACTCATGGCTCCCTTCAATCTACATGTTCAGGAAGGTTGGTCGGCAACGTCTGCATCTTGGTCTTGTCGTCCTAGTTGCCTCCCCCGGATACCTCTTTGTCACATCTTGGTTTGGAGCACTGGTTGCAGATTCGACTTGGACAGGAGATGATGGATGATTTGGCTGGCGAGGGGGGCGCCAACAGCAAACATTGTATTTTATAGCAGTGGTGTGATTTGGGCAGGTTGTCTTTTATTGCCGTTTCGATACACAAAGACCGTCGTCTAGGCTCTTTTGTCATCTCTTAGCTAACTTGATTTTATTGTCTATACTCTTCCTCGGAGCCGTCGCTGTGATTATGTCTTCCAAATCAGAAAACCCCCCCTCGAGAAGTTGAAACTTGACCCTGTCGGCTATGGCCTGACGAAGGAGCCGCCCACTGAGCCGGCGACTTAATGATTCCCTGTTGTAGACAAAAACTGGCTGTAATCTCAAAAGTCCCGTGTTTTTGCCTGTACGGGTCGAGTTCAAACACTATCCAGGGTAACGGTAGTGAAGCTCACATTCAACCAAGATGTCAAGTTCATAAGCTTCATCGGCATTTTTTCTGCCTGTGTTATGTATATAGCGTATGTATGGTGCAAAAAGGTTTGGACGGTCATTTGCTCTGCAACAGCGTTGTCCCTCACCTCCTGTTTCTCTCTCTCTCTCTCTCTCTCTCTGTTTGTGTATGTCTGTGGCTCGTTCCGTTCCCAAACATGGCAGAATCTAGAACTGTTCGTCTCCAGCACCCACTTGAAAGAATGTCAAAAGCCCGCTAGTTCACAGGATGCCCTCAAGGTAACGTCACGCCTTCCACCCCGTCCACCCGTACGTGACTTTGCAAGATAAAAAAAAAACATAATATTCGTATCCTTCCCACCCCTGCGCCAACCCAAACACACTGCGCATTTCCCCCCTTTTCATCTCTTCCTAGCATTCTTGAGCAGAAAGGCGCCGACGATGCCGGCCGCGATACTCACGCCGCTCAGGATGGCCACGCCCACGAGCCCTTCCTTGGCGACCTTGTTGTCGATTAGCTGGCGCAGGTCCGCGGCCTGCAGGTTGGCGGGCTCCTTGTCCAGTAGCAGGTCGTTGTAGCGACGGGCTTCGCCGTAGTTGCCGAGCTTGTAGTTGCCGAGGGCGAGGTAGTAGAGGCATTCGCGGCGTCGTTCGGGCGAGAGGCGAAAGATGTCGGAGAGGAGGCGGACGCCGAGTTGTTGATCGTTGCGGTTGTTTGATTTCACGAGGCCCTGGGAATGATTTAGCTTCTTTCTTCTTATCCCTCTCTTTTTTTTTCTTCTCCTCTTCTCTCTTTTTCTCTTCTTTTTCCTCTTCTCTTCTTCTTCTTAATATTGCCGGAACAAGAGAATCATGTATGTTGCTGTCAAAGAAAAAGCCGATTTACCCATGCATAATTGAATTTTGTCTGAACGCCGACCATATCCCCTTCTTTTTCGTATTGAGCTCGTAGGACTTGAAGCTCTGAGGGGTTGAGAGGCCTAGAAGAGTATCATTAGCGACAATGATGCTTTGCGTTTTTGTTTCTTCTCTCTCCCTCTCTCTCTCTCTCTTCTTGAGCAGTCGCAGGAAGGGGCGGACGGACGATTCTGCGTCGAGCGCATCTGCAGAGACTTATATTAGTGGTTTATGCCTCGGGACTTTGAGGGGGGTTGCGGAGCCTAGGTGCTGCTCACAGGGTAGTTGAGTGACCATGATATCTTGTGGGTGAGAAGGGAATCGGGAGACGGTTGAAATATATTATAAGAGACTCGGTAATAGGTTTTATCCCCCGCCTCCTTATATGTTGTTGATGTTTGTTTTAATTTATGTTCAATCTGGGTTTCTTGTTCTTTTCTTGTTCTTTTTCTTTCTTCTTAATAAGAGTTTTTTTTTTTCCCTTTCTTTCCGCCGGGCGTCGAGGTATCGTCGAGGAGAAATATCGTTGAGGTGGCTCAGACGGGCAAGTGAGGTGTGGCGAGAGCGAGCGATGACGCTTCAGCACCATCCTCGTGCCGCCAGCTCTTCCTGCGTCGGCAAAAAGCCGGGTGGAGAAGCTGCGAGAACCACGAGGCTGGCAAGATTAGATTGTTGTCCCTGGCGACGAGCAGCGGACCGTGATTGGTGTAGCTGGCGGCGCGCGCGTGGAGGTGGGCGGGGAGCCTCGGCGTGTTGGATTTCGCGCGCGACTCCGGCTGTGGGGACTGCGACATGCCTCCAAGCAGAGTACCGTCGTCAGCTTGTCCCATGTTTTGCTTTTCTTCTTCTTTTCGCTGCTAATTCATTCCTGACAACCCTTCGGCTCGGCTGGTCATTTATACGCCCTTCAGAACTCATTCGAAGCTTTCGCATTGCTGTACGATAAAGAAAAAACGACCCCCGCCCCCCAACAATAGCAACAGCAACGTATCTTCGTCTGCAGAATCACACCCTCCATCAAGACGCGCCAGTCGTAAAAACGTCGGCGACGACAACCCTTATTCCAAGATGTTATTAGCAGAAGATCCCGCAACGGTGAGTTGACAAAGTACAAAAAAAAAAAAAAAAAAAAAAAAAAAAAAAAAAAAAAAAAAAAAAGAGGAGAAAAAGAGAGAGAGACAGGAAGAGAGAAAGCAGCAATAAACAAAACGTAAAACGAGTTTTTCTTCTTCTTTTTTTTTCTAATATTTTGCCTTTAGCTCATCCACCACACAATCAACAACTTCAACATCCAACCCGACAAGCTCGCCGTAGCGCGCATCGGCGAATCGCTCTCCACACTCCAACAAGCGCGCGATCTGCGCATGCGCGAAGCAGAAACCAGTCTCAAGAAGCTCGCCCGGCAGCTCAACACGCTCACCTCGCAGCACGCAGAGCTGCTCACGTCGTCGGCGCCGGCCTCGGACCACGCCTCCAAAATCGCCACGCTCGACACGCGCAAGTTCCGCACCGCAAAGGCCGCCAGCGACGCCGAGATGGAGGCCGAGCGGCTCGCGCAGCAGGCGGCTGACTTGACGGCGCGGCTGCAGGAGCTTGATCTGCAGGGCGTGGAAGGCGATGACGTCGCGCGGAGGAGGGACGTCGTCGATGATGAGATCTTGCTGCGGCTCAAGGTGTATCGGAGCCTGGGTATCGATATCGAGAGGGATGAAAAGGATGGGGAGTGGACGAGGGCCGTCGTCAGGAATGATGGTAAGGGGGATGTGCATGTTGTGAATATGGACAAGAAGTTCTCGAGGTACTTTTACGCCAATTACTTTTGGCAGACTTTGTGATGAAAGGGGGGGCTCTTTGGGCTGGATTGGATCATGTGCTGAGGCGGTGTCCCCCCTTTGCCCTTTGTATTGTTTTTTTTTAATACCCTCGCCCGTGTTTGCTTTGCTTTGCTTTTTCTTTCTTTCTTGGTTCCTTTTTCTTCTTCTTTTTTCTTCTCACGCTTTCGAGTCTCGTGCTCTTCTTTTGGCGAAGGAGCTCAAAATGCGTTCAAATGGTGCAGTCATGTTACGATGGGATGACCGATGACCGGGTAACTGACATACTATATACCATGACTCCATTTGGATATCAACTTTTCTCTTACCCGCAAACGGTAACATTTCATTCATTGCCATGCGTGATACATGGGGCAGACGATATTATATTTACTTAAATCAACCTGAGAGATCATGCCAAAGTGTCCAAAGCCCATCTACTTAGTTACCATGCATGCTCTCCGATAATGTGTCGCACCTAATCAAACTAGGCTATATGCAAATATGCATACACTTTTTGTACATATTTTCTGTTTTATCTCTTGTCCAGCTACATACACTACATTTGTACCTACTGTAGAGGCACTAGATGGGCAACCTTTTGGTTCCTTTTGGCGACGAATTCAAGGCGAAATAACTATCTGGGGAGCCAATGGAAGCCAGGTTTTGGAAGCGAGACAAGGAGGGCGTTCGCGCGCGTGAGCTGTTTGGTGATGAGGCTGTCCTGGAAACACATCTGGCTTCAGGACTTCTCCGTCGCGTCTTCATCATCAACACTCCCCCGTCTCCCCCCGGAGTCGTGGCCCCTCCACCAGATGCAGTCCGATAATGATGTCTGACAAATCCTCGGTCTGGCAGTTCCATTCGAGAATTAATGGTAGTCCACGACTTGTCATCATCCCCGACACGCCAGCCGCCGATGCCTTCGAAATCGCGCTCGGGGCCGACGCTGGGCATAAGCCCTAGGCCACAGTCCCCGACTGGTGTAGCGGACCCGCCAGATGATATGACACTGACAATGCTGCTCGGGCGACGGCGTCTTCGCCTCTGATAGAGCGACTGCTGGTGAATAGAATATGTTCTTGGGCTGTCCTCATTGCTGCTTGCTGGGGAGTTGGCAGAGGTGGCGGAGGCGACGGGCTGTTGTTGATCTTGGAGACGAACGAAGCGCCGGTGGGATGTCAGTGTGGCGAGCGATTGTGGTATGAAAGAGAAGGCGACGTCTAGGTATACAAGAATGACGCGGACTGAAAGAAGAGCGAAGGCGAGCGTCGTGGTGAGACCGGCAAGCAAGGCGAGAGGGACTGTGACGACGAAGAGAAAGGGGACGATAAAGGCGTAGACAGGATTGAGCAGCGCCATGGTAGTTACAAGTTGCTAGCTAGTACATGAGATGAGAGCGAGCAGGACGACGGCCGACGAGTCGCCGTATTTACATGTCAGTGAGAGGCCTACACAGTGGTGGACGGACTCGTGAGTGGGTTGTGATGACGTCTGGTGGTGATGCCTGTTTTCGCACGACAAGTCGAGGACTCGAAGGCGTGAGGATGGACTTGGGAGAGATGCCTGTTTTCGCACGACAAGTCGAGGACCCGAAGGCGTGAGGATGGAGTTGGGAGAGATGCCTTTTTTCGCACGACAAGTTGAGGACTCGAGGGGTGAGGATGGACTTGGGAGAGATGCCTGTTTTCGCACGACAAGTCGAGGACTCGAAGGCGTGAGAACGGACTTGGAAGAGATGCACGAGATGAAGAGGCTGGCAGATCAGATCAATGTTCGGCAGGAGGAAGGAGCACTGGATGAGGTGCCAGCCATAAAGGGCAGCACATGTCAGCAGATATCAGCTGTCAGCCATGTCATGTCAGCCCACGGCCAACCGAGATGGAACGACTACTGATGCACAGTACACAGTGCGCATTGGCCGCGCATATACTGTGACTTCAGAAACGTGCACCTTGGGGTCGCTCCGTGATCCATGATCTCATCAGTCCAGTCATGTGCTGCTCTGCAAACCTGCCGCACCTTCATCGTCATCGTCATCGTCATCATCCTCCTCCAACACTCGCCTACAGCTCCCCAACTCTGAACCTGAACCTGACCTGAACCACTCCGTCTCTCCGCGGCAGCTCGGCAGCCTGTCAGTCGGGCATACGGGCACTCGAGTCGTCGACGACACCCACGTCCTTACCACTTTTACTACCGACCGTCACTGGAGGCTTATCGGATATCGGTCGCAGATGCAGCGCCGAAACTCAAAATCTCTCATGTCCATTCATCAGTCAGTCACGACAAAAAAATTAGCCATAAGAATTTGCGCAAAAAGCTACCTACACAATCATGTGTCAACAGCATCACAGCGACATGGGCGTAAAGGAGTCTCGCCATCACGGCGGCCAGCCTCTCGCCGCCGCACACAACCAACAACCATTTCCATGGCATCTGCCTATCTACGATGCCCACTGTCACCCGACTGATACCATGGACTTGATAGCCAGCCTCAACACAATGCGCACCTCGGCTCTTGCTATCATGGCCACTCGCTCGCAGGACCAGGAGCTGGTGGCCCAGGTGGCGTCGCTGCATGGCGTCAAAGACTGTGCCTCTTTGCGGCGTCGTCCCCGCGAGACATGCCAACAGGATGATGATAAGCACGACCCAGTGCAGGTTCAGAACGAGTGCCGGGTCATACCCTCCTTTGGCTGGCATCCCTGGTTTTCCTATCAAATGTACCACGACACGGCCCCTGTCCCGACGTACAATCCACCGCAAGAAACCGGCACCGAAGACGTGGCTGCTCTGCTGCTATCCGCCAAAAGGGCACACTATCAGTCCGTCTTGGTCCCCGCGCCTGACGACGACGACTTTATCGCCTCTTTGCCGACACCGATTCCCCTCTCTTCATTTGTCACTTCCACACAAGCCAAGCTCAGATCGCATCCCATTGCACTGATTGGCGAGATCGGAATCGACAGAGCATTTCGCTTGCCCGAGAACTCGGTTTCTTTGCTCGCATCGTCTCGAGATGGTGCCTTGACACCGGGCGGCCGAGAGGGCCGCCGACTGAGCACCTACAAGGTACAAATGCAGCATCAGCAGATGATTCTTGGTGCTCAGCTGCGTCTCGCCGGAGAAGTCGGTAGACCAGTCAGTGTCCACGGCGTACAAGCACACGGCGTTTTGTACGACACTGTGTCCAGCTGTTGGAAAGGCCATGAGAAGCACGTTCCATCTAGAAGGGAAAGGCGAAGCGTCGCACCAGGAGCGGAAGTTGACGACGACGACGACGACGACACGGGTAACGACCAACACGCTCATGTCGGTGGGAAACCATATCCACCGCGAATCTGTCTCCATTCGTATAGCGGTCCCGTGGAAGCCCTGAAACAGTGGCTTCGTCCCGACATCCCGGCTGAAATATTCTTTTCCTTCTCCACGGCCATCAACCTGGGCACGGAAGCAACTCGTGCGAGATTCGAGGACGTGATCAAGGCAGTACCTGGTGACAGATTACTCGTTGAGAGCGACCTGCACATGGCTGGAGAGACAATGGATGCTGCTCTCGAAGACATGTACAGAAGAGTGTGTCAAGCAAGAGCGTGGAGCTTGGACGAGGGTGTCAGGACAATAGGAAACAATTTCGAGCGATTTATCCTGGGATGAATTGATGGGTGGAGCCATGACGATTATGATAACGATGATGATGATGATGATGAAAATGATTGACGCGCAATAGTTGGTAGGCCAGTGAGACAAATAGCGAAGAAATTTCACGAGATTAATGGCAGAAATACGTGTTATGAACCCAGATCTCTGGCGGTAAGCCAAAAAAGGTCATTCCCCTCCCAGAGCGCATACTCCCTGTGAATCACTTTTCTTTCTCGCTTCCATCTGGTGCGAGGTCATGCGAATGCTAACGCACAGTGCTATCTGGCACGTTCTCCGCACCCCGCACCCCCGCCTCCGCCACGCTTATCGGACGGACGACTTCCGGATGACGGCGCTTGAGGGCTGTGCTTGGTGCTTGGTGCCTGGACTGGGCTTCGGTTGAGTGCCCCTTGAACTAGTCCTTGCGGTCTGGTGGTGCCTGGCTGGTGCTGCTGTCCCTTGGTTCTCAGGGGGCCGATCGGGAGGCGGGGGGGGGGGGAAATGGATGAAAATCGAAAATCAAAAATCAAAAATCAAAGGGGCCATCAACTAGGCGAGAAGCGCTCGGCTAGACAGGGGCCGGGCCTGCATCACCCATCCAATTTTCATTCATTAGCTAGCTCTGTTTAGGCAGCTAGCTAGGTAGCTAGCTGCCTAAACAGCATTGTAGTATATGTACTGTATGTACATACAGTGGGTTGTATGTACATACATATGCGCTGCGCTGCACACACACATGTGATTGAGTCTTCATTGCCACCTTGCCACCGTCAATCAGATGTGCGGCGAAAACTCTGGTCAAGCCCCACTGCAGAAACTTTTGATCCAATCCTACATCGAATAACAATGCTTTGACTCCCTCCTTCCAGGGGTGTGTTTCTTCATCGTCAGCCGATTGAATACGTCGATAAAGGAAAAATTCCCTCTTCACGAACTAGAAATATGCACGTTGCCAGATCCAGATGATGTGTCCCTTGATATAAAAAATGTTGAACAGTAGAAAAGAAAACAAAAATGCCATGTGCAGAAATGGAACCATTCACCAGACAACGACGGGTGTGATGACAACTATGTAACAAGAGGACGAAGCTGAAAAAAAAAAAAAAAAAAAAAAAAAAAGGAGGCAAAGAATCTCAAGGGCAGCCGAAAGTAGTGTGGTATGTGGTATAATAGTAGCATAGTGCTTCAAGGCAAGTAGAAATTCGTACAACTTTGTTCATTCTAGAAACTCGCTCAAAATTTGTATTCGTGAACGCGCTGCATCGTTTTCGGGGCCAACGTGCTCCATGATTTGAATCATCCGGGCTAGCCATTGACCGCGTCAGTAAAGGGGATGGAGGCACAAAGAAAGGGCGAAGCTCGCTCGAGCTTTCCCTGTTGATCCAAATATGGTTACAGCTGCACATGGGACTTACTGATATCACTTCTAGCCCTCACAAATAGAGGGTCTCTGACTAGCGTTTCTCTGCCGGCTGCATCTTTGCCCGTTTCGCGAAGCACATTGGCTATGCACAGGGCTTCCAAAAATGCGCGATGATTCAGCACCCACCATGCTCTGGCCTCGGATTCCAACAGAGTAAACATGAGGAAAAATGCGCTGATTGCATCATGAGCCGCTTCCAAAGTCCCCCGGACATTGACAGGCACATCGGCGCTCTCTGATGCATGAACCAGCATGAGGTTATGGAAGTAATTGCTCGTCAGAAACAACGTCTGTCTCACGATACGCTTGTTGTTGCTTGCCACTGCCGTGAGGCTGTCCGCATCCCAGGAACGGAAAACATCCGGAAATGAGCGGTATACGGCTCGAAAATCAGCCACTAATTTTGACTTGTGCCGTACCGTTGAGCAGATTGACACATCCAGCGACCGTGGAGAACAAACAGTTTCTTGTACCAGATTGGCCAACATCCAAGAGCCCCGGACATACGCTGTATCGGCGGGGTCACTGCTGGCGATTGACGCAATGTCGTCGGATAAATCGTCCACCGAAACATCTGTGTGTGTGGCTGAAGGTGGCAATGACAGGAGAACTGTCAAGAATGTGTCTTGCAGCAAGACAGCTTGCCAGACCTTGAGTCTCTGCTGTTTCTCAAAGGGATTGGCATTGGGCGTGACTACACATATATGCACATATATATTAAATAAGATACAATTCACCAACATTAGCCTTTGTGAATGAGCGTGTGAGCGTGTGAGTGTGAAAGAGAAAGACATCTTCGACTCTCGAGACCCCCCAATGGGAACATGGATTTGCCGAGTGCCAACGTACCGATATTTGGATCACGATGCAAGCCCATGGCATACGCTTGCCGAATCAAAATGCCTGCGAATGCCCACCCATCGGATGCATGGTTGTCGTTGATCAGAAAGTATGTCATCAACACCATCGCCTGAATAGACCGCAAAGATGCGGTGCTCAGAAACGACGACACGCGGAGAGCCTGGTTGGATGCGGATGCGTAAAACTCGGCCGTCTGCTTGCGCTCGTCTGCCGCCGTATTTGTGGCAAATTGTGTGCCGAAAGCCAATATAATGAACATCAGGGCAACGAAGGACGCTTCCATATCGTTCTTCTCTTCGGTCCGGACCCGCCAGAAGTGCTCATAGTCGGCGTAAAAGGTCTGGCGGTGAAGCATAGGATAGATGGGGTCGACGCATTCGAAATATCTGGACACCAGGAAATCTGCGCGCGTCTTGTTAGGCAAGACAGAAATGACTTCGCCCAAACCGCTGTCGCATTTCCAGTAGGTTGCAAATGGATATTCGGACCCAACGCCAAAAACGTTGCTGGCCTTGGTGGCTGAATAAGGCACTTGCGATAACAGTCCAGTAGACAATGCTGCTGCAACACGAGAGGAAGCGTGTTGGTCCTTGATGGAACCTCTGTCCGCAATGTTGGGAATAGCGATAGACCCATCTCCTGGTGTCTTCTTCTTTGGTGGTCGTGTCATTCGACGTCCATTGGCAGCCGATCTTGATGTTTCCCTTTTGATGAGTCGAGTTAGTCTGGTCTGGCCAACAAGCAGCTCCCAGTAGAAGTATAGTGACTTACTCTAGTAAATTGGCCACATGAGCATATCGACATTCTGTTTGCCTTTTTATGCCTATTTAAAACCAAATGAGCAGGGAGATCAAAGCTATAGGCCATAAAAGTTTGTCGTCGTCTGCACTCACAAGCTAGACAGTGAGGACGACCTCTATCGCACTAGGCATACGCGTTAGCCACCGGAGAATGCATCGAAAGGTTGAACAAGGACGCGCGATTAGGACACCAGAAAACAGAAGCATCCCGCGAGCTCGAGTTGAAGAAGAGCTTCTACATGCTGCCTGGAACTGGGTTTGAACTGAGCCATGACTGGCTGGCAATTTCCTAAGGTGACGCATGTGAACAGCCCCTCCCCCCTTCTTGGGAGGGTAACAGTAAGATGCTGTGCAACAATGCGAGTGTGGGAAATCCCAATGACCGTTATGATGCAACGCATGAGAGATGGGGATTCGGTGAGTTGGGTAGCTTCAGTTCAGGAGAAGAAAGTCTGTCCAAGACGAAAATATGACAACATGAGAGAGAGAGAGAGATGATTTTTGTCTTTTTTTTTTTTCTCAAATCAAAAGAAAGAAGAAGGAAAAAGAATCAAATGAAGAAGAAGGAAATATATAAACACCAAAAACGTATTGTGTTTAGAGGGTGTTTAGAGCGCGTGCCAAAGGAAACAGAACCATATCTTATGTGGACATGGGTGAATGTAAAGCAAAAGAAGGGAGAGAAAGAAAAAAAGAAAAACAAGAAAGAAAAAGCAAAAAGAACAAAACATAGGATTGTGTTAGCACACTGTGGAATAAATGCACATACTTTTGTCTTTCTCTCAACACATTCATGGCACGAGAGGGTCGGCTTGTTGCGCTTCTGCTTTTTCTTCAGCGGTTCTTCACCAGGGTGCTGGGACGTCTCGCCACTCAATTCCCGATAGTCGAAGTTTGCGCCATTGTCTCTCGGAGGAGCAGGATGTCGCGGATAAGAGCGCGTTGGACCAACGATGGAGGTGGGTGAGGCGAGACTGGAGGGCGAGTCGACGTCGGATTTCATTGGCAGTGACGAGGGCGAAGCGGCGTCCTGCACACCAGTCCGATGGTGGGCGTGGTGCAGAAGAGACAGGTCCATCTGCCGGCGACGAGGACTAACAAGCCGAGCGACGAGGAAAAGACAGGACGATGCAGGATCCGGAGTTCTGGCCGAATGCTGTAGCCAGTAAGTAGGACCAGAGGGGCCAGACGAGGAACAGTTGCGATCCAACCCGCCACCATGCGCCGGAGATAGCAAGGAAGCAGTGTTGGTGGCAGGGAATAAATGTGGTGCGGCGCGGTGCGGCGCGGTGGGTGTGGTGCAACCGCTAGGCTCTAGTCACACTGGTCGCTTCAATGTTGTCTTTTCCGCTCTCTCACTCGCGCAATCTCTCTCTCTCCTCTTCTCTTATCTTCTCTTCTCCTTGCGCGCTCTCTCGCATTTACTCTCTCTTCAGGATGGGGCAGATTCGCGCTGCGCTGGTTATTCGGGAGGGGCGAGGGGCGGAGGGGGAGGGGAACGAGGCAGGAGGGGAATAAGGGAAATGAAAAGACTAGACCACACGGGGACTGATGGAGACGGAGAAGAGGAGGGGGAGGGGGGGGGGGGGGATGGGAATAAGACGCAGAGGCAGGCGCGACGCAGGTGCAGAGGCAGAGGCAGAGGCAAGAGGCAAGAGGCAAGAGGCAAGAGGCAAGAGGCAAGAGGCGTCTGTCTGCTTGTGAACAGGTTTCTGTCTGCTTGTGAACAGGTTTGAGCAGCTGTGCGCCAGCTGTGCGCCAGCTGTGTGCCAGCTGATGAGGGCTGGCGTTGACGATTTACGATTGACAGTTGACGATTGACAAGAAAGTTCTGTTCGTGTCAATCACCGGGTCGACTTGCCTGCCAACTGGTCAGCTTGTCCTTTGGTCGTCGCCGTCGTCGTCGTCTTGGGCGAGGCCTGTTCGCCAAGGTTCGCCCGCTCGACAATCGGGTCAGTGTCAGTCTGTCAGGTTTCCGATCAGTCGGCTCGTCAATGCACTTGTGCATCCATCGAGGTCGACAAAACGTCTTTTTCTTGTGGTCCCCTTTGACAGATACAAACACATACAAATACTGCCCGGCACTAGTACTACGTGTCGTCCTCAGCCCGGCAGGTCGGAAAGCTGCCGGCGAATGCCTTTCGAAAAGTGGACAATTTTCCAAACGCCTTCGGCATGCCCATGCTAATCCCCTTTCGTCTCTCGCCGCTGCCCCTTGTTTTCTGCCTTCCTGGTACATAGTCGTCCCAATACCGACCAATACTCCGTACCTGGGTGCTTAACGTGCGGTCAGAATCACCCTGTGTGGATGCTGTGATGTCGCCTTCTCTCCTCCTCCGTCGCTCGCTCGAGCCTTGCCAATTGCTAGTCGATTTGTCATTCTACGTTGTATATACAGTATGTATCTGTATGCATGTACATTCCCTTTTCCCGGGCGGGCGCGCAGGACTGATGGAGTAGCATCCTGGACAACTGCAGATTGGGCAGGTATGGCTCCCCGCACCTGCCCGCGCTGCTGGGCCTGGACAGTTTTTGTGCCGGGGCCCTCCAGCAGCACGTCTCCTGAAGCAGGTGAAGCAGGTGTCCTGAAGCAGGTGTCCTGAAGCAGGTGTCCTGAAGCAGGCCTCCTGAAGCAGACCTCCAGAAACAACAGCCCAACAACATTGAATGAAGCCAACAAATAGGCCACCAGCCAGCCAGCCAGCTCCAAGCTCCAAGCTCCAGTCTCCAGTCTCCAGTCTCCAGTCCAATTGAGCCTTTTCGACAGAAAGGCAGACCGACGACTTGCCCTGGCTCACAATGCGCTAATAAATAATGCTTGCCAATCGATCCTTCGAAATGTTCGCACCACTTCAAGTCAGTTCCCAACTCTGCCGCCATTGTTTCCATCCAGGATTCCTATTCCTGTCGGTGGACTCTCTCGCCCCGAACGAAGCTTGTTTCAGACAAGATTCGCCAAATGGCCGGCATGAGAAGACACTTGTGCAAGTCAACAATACAAGAAAGCAGGAAAAAAGGAAAGGGGGGAGAGAGAGTGAGAGAGAGAGAGAGAGAGAGAGAGAGAGAGAGAGAAAGAAGAAGAAGAAAAATTCATGGATGTTCATCGCGAACAGCGGAGCGGCGGCCACACACATCTGCGCCGGAAAACGACCCCCAATGTAATGTACCGGACATACCCGGTGACCTTATTCTCGTCGTGGCAGTGGCATTCAGCTTGGCGTCACAAATCCTGGTTATTTTATATCCAGCCTACCGGAATGCCACCCTATCGTCTTGGATTTGGTTGTATAAACCGACTGGTCTGTCCAACCTGACCAATTTGCCAATATTCTCAAGTACGATGAGTACTGCATTTGTACTGATGTGTTGGTATGTCGGTATGCGGACCGAAGCTGCTGCTGTCGTCAGTATGTGTGCCCTTCCAAGGAAATGAGGCATTTCCAGTTCCCCGAGCATGGGGAAGGGCGAAAAAAAAAGAAAAAAAAAAGAAAAAAAAAGTCCAAAGACGCGGCGTTCCCGAGATTATACATGCATACAAGAGCCATGGCTCCCTTCGCCTGTGTCGATACCACTGCTACATAACTTGTCATTTACTTACGAGCGGAAATAGCCCCAGCCCCCAATTCTCAATAAAGACGCAATCAATCAGTCAATTGTTTTGAACCGGGCGCGGGCACGAGATGCTTCGGTGGAGTTGCGATAGCCGGTCGTACCCGGGAAGTTGATTTTTCCTTGGCGCGCTTCCTCTTGGCACGCATCAGACTACGCATCAGACTTGATCATCAAGATTTGATTGATCGATGTCCCGCCGCCAATTGGGGCAGCTTGACCCCTACGTTCATACTATGTATGTATGTACATACAAACCTGTATGTGTTCAGAGGCAGCCGATAGGTAGATAACATGCACTCCGGCTGTAAACTAAACGATGCATGTGCTCGAGTCTCGTGTCTCAGCCACTCTTGCTGCACTTACATTCGTCCCTCTTCTTCAAAGCGACGCTGACACTAATATTGCCGCTGCTTGATTCACATCATCATCACCATCACCATCGGTCCGATGTCACGATGTGAGTGTATTGGCTTGGCCTCCACGCGCCTCTGTTTGATTCTGCTTTGGCAATCAACCAGTAGCCCCTGTATGGGGATGTCTGTTGTCTGCTCTGTGGGCAAGCCAACTTCTTCGCACCATCTGTCACCCTTTGCGACTTGTCTGTGACGGAAGAAGAATCGTGTCGATTATATCTAGATGGAAAAGCTGGAAATGTAAACCCCCGATGCGAGGTACAGCATTCGGACGGCGGACAGTGGGCAGTGGAAATAGTTGAGAACCAGCCTTACGTACTCATGCATGCCCGACTGACCACAACACATGTGCAACAGGAATCTCCTTCATCGCACCGAGCCTGGAAGCTGTGTACTGTTTGAGCCGGTCCCACGTAGGGTACAGGTAGGGCAGACGGCGGCGCATCATCCCGAGAACAAAAGCAAGGACGGACGAATTGGAGATTTCGTCATCAATCGATGGAGAGTTTTGGGAGACAAACTGGACAAAAAAAAAACATGGCACTCCATATCGCTTTTTTTTTCTTTCCCTCTGATAGGATTCGCTTCAAAACGGGGAGTCCTGGACGTCCTAGAAGTCCTGGTGACTGTGCAGTCCGCGCCCCCCTTTTCATCTTCCGATATGCCATGAATCATATATCGTCCACGTCATTCAAGCAAGGTGGGGAACTTTACAGCACCAAAGATTCGATTCGGCAATTCTGTTCTCATCCGCCGTGATAATAAGCTTTATTCACGGCACACACTCACGCGGTCTGCTGATGGTCCTACCTGTCCGAAGAGTGGTCAACGCAAGACTCGAACGTCTAGGCCAGCAGCTTGAGCGCACAATGTCCTCCAAAAGCACGACTGTGGCAGCCGCGCCATGGCGTGAGGCCTTCATTTCAGACATGGAGTCGATGAAGCCACCAAACTTCACACTGAGCTCCGTGTACCAGGCCTCACCATCGTCCTTCCTTCCAAGGGCTCGCACCGTTGTCTACCGCGGCATGTGGGCATCCCTCGTACCCAACAGCAAGAACCCAGCTGCTCTCAATCCCGCATCCTACCAGACTGACCTCCCGACCATCACCACCGACGCACGCATGCACAAAGTGTGCGAATTGTTCACGACCTCAACCCCCGCCGAATCCTCCGTCTCCCCCTCCGCCAAGGGTGGTCCCATCGAGGCCGTCTTCTGGGCAGATGAGTCTAAAACCCAGTGGCGTCTTCGCGGCCACGTGTACATGATCGGCCCGGATATCGAATCAGACAACGCGGCTCCCGTGAGAGAATCTATCATGCCCTACATGCGCAAGATACACGCCGAGCAGCAGACCGAAGAACCCTGGAGCTGGTCCCGCGAACTGACCGCTCACTTTGGCAACGTCAGCCCGTCCATGAGAGGCACGTTTCGAAATCCTCCGCCCGGGACACCTATAAGTGAGAAGCCACAAGAACAGGGGCTGCGTCTGGGCCAAAAAGTCCAAGACGTGCATGACGCCGTCGCACGACAGAACTTCAGGGTCCTGGTCATTGTGCCGGAGGAAGTGGACAAAGTTGACCTGGCTGCTCCCGATGGAGGACGTCGCTGGAAGTATACTCTTGAAAGAGAATCGTGGAAAGAAACCGAACTATGGCCGTAGGTAGGCGGTAGGGCGGGTTGTTAGTGGTAGGGATGTAGACGAGTACGAATCGGAAAATTTCACAAAAAAAAAAAAAAGTACCGTTGTTGTAAGTGTGTCGTCTGAATTGAATGTTAAAAAGGGGACCTTGCACGTATATGCCTGAAACAATCAAGGATTTATTCCATTCTATATTCTGTTTACTCCATTCTATAGTCTACTCATTCCATTCTACCCATTCTACCCATTCCATTCCATTCCATATTCCATTCATTCCATTCTCATTCATTCTCTTATTCCTTTTCCCATCCCCCCTATTTCTCACGGGTTCGGGGGATGAAATCCCACACTATATCATTTAGTATAATGATGTAAGTCCAAGTATTCCGTATATGTACATACACTATGCGCGCGCGCGCGTTTCTCATAACCTCATCACCCCGTCTCCAGGTCCACGCTCCGCAGGACAAAACAGACGAATTTTCTTATATTAAAATGAAGACGGAAATAATGCTACGATAGGTCGGTTTGAGTGACGATGGATTTCCCTTCCTATACACTTACACTGCGTACCACATACCTCCACCATACTACAAGGCCAACCCAAGAAACATCTCCCTCAAGTCAATCTTCAACGCATGCCTATTCTATGCTATCTTGCTACACATCTAATAGGGCCCCTTAGGGTGTGATGCTACGCATCAAGCATGTTTGTGTATCTACCCTTGGAGATAAATGCTGTGCTTACATGGTTTCTTGCTTGGCATGGCCGTTCGTTGGCAGACAGCCTTGTTTTTCTTTCTTTGTTTTGCGGAGTGGTAATTAGAAAACAAGATACGAGATCACATAATACATATACGTAGAAAAGACGTAGATTGTAGTCTGTTCTCATGTGTATCATCATCATTGACACAGAAATTATTGGATGGATGTCGAGGCCCGTTAGGTCAAGCATCTCAGATGCAATATTTTTGTTATCCCCTATAGTTTGTGTCAGGTTTTCTTTCTTTTTTTGCACTTATTTTTCTCTTTTGCTCTTTTCTCTTCTCTTTTCTCTTTCATTATTTTAAAAACTGGATTTAGTTTCATCTTTTTTTTTCGGTTGAAAAAAGCCATAATAGAGGCGGTCCTTGTTCCCACAGGATGAAATCGGCCGTCCTCCACATACCCCTGTCTGTTCTGAAAGATCAATTCAAGAATTCTTGTTCTGCTTGCGAATTGTTTTGGCAGGGTGTAATATAGAGATCCGTGGAGCATATGGATGGTTGGTTTATCTTAAAACGTGGTGCCCGGGTATTAGCAGCTCGGTTCAGGTTTGTGCCGAACACGGCACGGGACTTGTCGGCAGGTTATCCGGTCAAGGTTCATATGGAATTGATCAATGTTCGATTATCATAAACAAGGCGGAAGTTTGAGAAGAAAGGGGACACAAAAAAAGAAAAGGAAAAGCGGAGTGACAAGGGGCTAGGGCAAGGGGCAACGTAATGGCCGCCTTCGTAGAGACGTATGGCCTTCGCAAGTGATTTGAGCCATATTCTTTTTTGGATTTGCATGAATAGTACAGAGAGAGTTCATAATTAAGGGGGAAGACTGCAGATGAAGGCTAGTGATGTCCTTCCTTGGTAGCCTCGTTTCAAAAAGAAAATTAAAAAGGGGGCAGAAATGGAAAAAGAAAAAAGGAATAAGGAAAAAGGGAAAGAAAAAAAGGTCAACTAAGAAAAAACGTAGAAGCGTAAAACAAAAAGTAAAACAGGATAAAAGAGTATCCCTGGCTTAAGAAAATTGTTAGGTTAGGTACCAATTGAAACCTGATTATGGTTGATCGTGCAATGCACGTTGCAACGCAGGGAAATCCTTGCCGTCAGATCCTGTCTAGAAATGCGTTTCGAACGTCGCAACCCGCAGGCTGGCAACGGATACCAAAGAGTCATGGCACATCTGAAGCGGTGAGTATGCTTTGAGCGCATATAAAGACTCACTTACGTCATTGGATACGATATTGTGGAATGGAATGCTGGAATCTGCAAGAGAACTCTGCGAGCATGAAAATGATGAATCGACTATTTCATGAAGTCGATATTGCCAGGGATTTTTTTCGCTCATCCTTGTCTACATGGCCAATGGAAAGACATATATTCATTCAACTATGATTTGATTGGCCAGGACGACGGGATGGTCGGGCGTCCTGGCCTTTTCTTCGAATAGCTTCCTTTATTGTAGAGCGACATGGGGAGACATGATGCATCGTAGGATGCTCGGCGGTTCGCTGGCGTTGTGGATTGATGAAAATGGAACCCGCATGTTACGCGGAAACGGCGACGAGAGCGAGATGGATATTGTCAGGACCAGAGGTTCAGGTATCTGGCTGGAATACGTCGCAGGTGCGTCTTATGTTTCCCGATCGGTGGACCTGATCGAGTGCATATCGTCCTGGGGTGTGCTCATAAGTAGGCAGATGGGCAAGTAGGCACATACATACATATGTATGTGAAGGTACCTACCTATATTAGGTACCTACCTACCTACCTGGTATCCTAGGTACTTACCTCGATGCCTCTGATCATAACAGGCAAATAAATACCTACGTCGGGACGTGGCAAGGCACCATGGTCATCACGACTCATCATCCAAGTCTTGGCTGCCGCGACCGCGTGTCTATTTATTCTTCGGAGAAAATGGAACATGTACATATAGAATGTGCCGGACAAGGTTGACAGGGTCTTTGCAAGATGCACAAACCGAATGAGCCGACGAGGATGATGAAAAACTATGGGACGACCCATGGGACGACGGGCGGTTTCGGTGTGAAGACGGCCGTTGGTGAGATGTTGCAAACAATCCTCCATCGACGAAATTGATGGGGTGCGACGGCGGCGTCGCTGAGCGCTGTGGTGCCGCATTGAGAAGAATATTTGTGACATGCTGGCAGTTCCGGCCGATGGTCGACCTGGGCATCTCAACCATGTAAACTATGGATATTCATCTCGACCTTTTTTAGAAAACGAAAGGGAAAAAAAACCATTCCGGAATGTTTGAGTGGTCGGCTAGCATGAGCAAGGTTGTTTGTCATATAGGCCGGCGACTGGAGACGTTGGGACGTTGGGACGCTCATCGGCGTTGCGTTTTGTCTAGCATCACGCCAGCTCTTTAGGTTTCAGCAGGTACTCGTCGTGCGAAAATTAAAATGACGCAGAAACGTCAAGTAGATGAACAGCGCTCGATCCATCCCAAGTTTGGGCAGCAACCGTTTGCTTCCTCCAGGCCGGGGTTGGCCATGAATTACTGATGGCTGATGATTGATCAGGCCAGGTTGCTGGCTGCCCGCCGCCTGGCCCGGCGTCGGCGCCATTTGTTGGCGAATTCCGATTCCGAGCAGAGCAGAGGGACGGCAGATGCTGCTTGCATTGCGTTGTTGTCGTTGTCGTTGTGATCACGGCTGGATTTGGATGCCCGGTGGTGCGATATATTCTTGCGCATGACCGGCCGACAAAGTCGAGGGAAATTTGTTGGGCGGGCAGGGGCAGGCCGGCCAGTGGGCAGCCAGTGGGCAGCCAGTGGGCAATTCTTGCGACCAGCGACCAGCGTGTTTGGATGCTGGCTGACCAGGCGCGGCGCGGTACTTGGTTCAGCGTCCAAGCTTGGAGTGCACCTTCTCTCTAGGTAGAGACAAAGGTAGAGAGAAGGAGCCAGCGGCGACGCACGGCAGCCGAGGAAGGAGGCACCAGCCAACACACAGACGCTTGAGCGAGCGCAGAGATGGCCGTCCCGTCCCGTCTGGCTCTGGTACCACCGCTGTTCGGCGTCGGCTGCCTGCTGGACTGGTGCTGTGCTCGGTATTTGCTTAGTAGCAAACGACCCCTGCAAGCCGCCCGCGGCAGGAAGGGCCGGCTCCCGGGCTCCTTTCCGACCCGATCATCGCATCCATGACCACCCACCCACCTGCCAGCCTGGAAGGTACCTAGTACTTGGCTTTTTGTGCGAGATGCGATGCGAATTGTTGTATTTGCTAGCGACAACGGAATGCGGGTGTGTTGATGCCATATTCGCTGTGGCGTTGGCAGAAAAGAATAGACATGTAGAGGCGTCTTTTTTTTTTTCCTTTTCTTTTTTTTTCCCTTTTTTTTTTAATAATGGAAGCAACCGAGGCGAATCGAGGCGAACCGCCCGGCCCCTATTAAAAAAAAAAACTACTGGCTGCGTCCGTCCAAAGCACCCAAGATATGAGCTTTCGCGAGGCTTGCCAACAGAGTTACGTTGCACGACGTGCCTTCGTTCTCTGGCCAATCAACTTGCTGCGCGACGTACTTATTCGACGGAGCAGTATTCCCCTTTTCTATCCTGTATGTTTTCATCTCCTTCCTAGCCTCGCCATTAAACGGAGCTTGGCCGGTTACTTCTGGTCCCTCCCTTCATGGAGCATTCGAGACCAGCGCACCGTGCGCAGCCGTACTGCACTGCTTCGCGAATTGACGAGTCAACGTGTACGAAGAGCATCGCGTGCACATAGTTGTATACGTTTGTATGTATGTATGCTTGTTTGTTTGTTTGTACGTAGGCGTAAAGTCGACGACTCGTTTTTTGGCTCAATTCGGTCTTGCAATGCGGGCGCCGTACGCCTCTTCATCTTTTTCCTTGGCCCCACCAACCAACGTACCCTAAATCCATCTGCTGCGTTACCTACATTGGCAACTACTACGTCAATAACCAAAAAGTATGTATCTTCCTGCAGATAAATACCTACCGATCTGGTAAGATAGGAAAGCATCTACTGTAACTTATCGAATCAAAAGCGTGCCGAACGGTTCCATCCTCGTGGTGTCAAAATGTTGACGCAGCCTGCACGTCATTGTGGTACGGCGGCGGACTGACTGAGCAGAGTCGCCAATGGACTGAGCGGGGTGGGTGTCGAAAGAACAAAGATGAAGACTGGTAGGAAGATTTTTTAAGAAAAGAGAGGGGATAGAATACAGTGAGAGAGGAGAAAGATTAGAGAGGAAAAAGAAGGAAAAAAAAAACAAAAGAAAGATAGAAAGATGGAAAGTGACCTGACTTGAATCCTTTACGTCGCGGACTGCCACCAATCTTGCCTGGGTACCTGTGCGTGTCTGACGGGACACACCTGCTGGGACGCTCGCTGAGACACCCGCTGAGACACCCGCTGAGACTCCCGCTGGGATACCCGCTGAAGCTACCAGACCAGACCAAGACAGTGGCAGCTTGGAGCCTGGAGCTTGGCAAGACAGAGGAAAGCTATACCTAGGCAAGTGCATCAATCCCTCTGCGCGCACAGGACCATGGCCATCTGCCGGCATCTCTGTTCCTGCTGCACCCGCACATGCCCGCATTGACATCGATCGACGCCAGACCAGACTCAAGACCCGATAGCTTCTTGCTCACGGCCTCTCTCCGTTCGATTCCGTTTCCCCCTCTCCTACTCCGCGCTTGCCCATCTTGTCTTGCTCGCATCAACAGCGACGATGCTCACTTGAGGAACAGCAGCACCCGTCCTCCCACAGCCACGACGATTGTAGGCCACGCCCCTCACCGTTTCGCTAGCTGGCTGACCTGGGTTGCCTTTGCCCAACGTCATTTGTACTCGCTTGAACGTACGAACCTACTCTGCACTCTGGCATCGCCTCGAGACTCTCGACACCACACGTTGCTCGAGTCAATCTCGTTCTTGCGGCAGAAGACCGGCGACATCTTGCTTCCATCTGTTCGAGTCTTGGATTCGTGCGTCCGAAGTCCTTTCCTCTCGCAGTGGCGCGTTGGGCCTCGCACGCCTAACGCCGCCACACCGACGATCCCGCCAACAACTGCGATACCGTTAACAACGACGACGTTCGGGCGGACGGACAACAGAATCATGGCTATGGATGCTCTCCGCAATCTGGCCAACAACATTCCCGACTGGCAGCGCCGCCTGGATGACTTGAACGGGCAGATCGAGCACAGGCAGGCCGAGCTCGCAGCTTTGGCCGGCTCCGCTGTCCGCTCTGCTGCTTGCCCTCCATTTCTCCGCAACAAAGGCTCATCAGAGTCGCTCAAGCCCAAGGACGATGGCCCCATGCATCCCGATCTCGACTTCCTATTACCTTCAGGTCAGAACCGTCAGGGTTTTCAGAATCGCAACAAACGACCTGCACCGCCCAGGACGTCGTCCACATCCTCCAAAGAAGCCCAGATACTACTAGCTTCTCCACCAAGTCCCGCCAACGACAACCGCACAGCACCGCACCAACAGGTGCGCGAAGCTGGAGCTGGCCGAAATCGTGCTTCAGCTCGGGCAAAGAAGAAGCGAAGACCCAACTCCGTCTTGTCCGCAGAAGGCGCCGTACCTACTTGTCGTACTCGAAGCGTCGTCGTTGTCTACTACGACAGTTATGTGCAGGGCTTCTTTGATGACCTGGTCAGGTTTGTGTCGTCGAGCAGAAACCTCATGCGCAAGGCCAAGATGGCGGCCAAAGTCGCCCAGATCAAGCGCATGGCCGAACTGGAAATCGCCAACGAAGCAAAAAGTTCCAGCGATGAACGATTCGTCGCGGATGCACTTCCATCCTTGGGATATACGAGCAGTCGCCGACTTGGACCCATCTCTCTCAATCAACCGTCCACAGCAACCAGGCAGTCGGGAGACTCGGAAGAACCCGTGGATGTGTACGACTCACTCGACAAGAGCCTCGAGTTTGTGCAGAGCACCTGTGAGCATAGCGCCCATCAATTCTTGAGAGACGCAGATTGTTACGACGAGATTAGGAAGATTCAGGCTCGGCTGGTAGAAGTTTTGCAAGAATCGAAAGACGAAATCGAACGAGTCCAGCGCGAAGATCCCGAGCTTGCCAGGGAGACGGGAAACATGGGTAAGGCTCGCATGCACCGCCCCATCAGCGTCAGGCGAGATACGACCATGACTGCTGAGCACAAAGACGTGACCATGGCCGAATCCGGAAAATTCTTGACAATGGACATTGCACCCATTCCGATGCTCGCACCTGAACCGTCAGCGATGCTTGAGATAGACCCAAATCCAGACGAGGACTTGAACGAGTTGATGCCCAAGCTACAGTATCGGTCTACCAGATTAATGCGGAGTGGCGCGGTTTGAAAACAAGAAGACGTTCAAGCGCGAATGATGCGACAAACGGAATATTCAGCACATAACTTGTTTTCTTTTCTCTTTCCCCACCTTTCTTTTTCTGTGGCCCTGATGAAAAAAATAATCTGACAAAAAATCAACGATGAAATGTTGATGGCATGAAGCATTTGGAAGGAATTGCATACTAGGTAGTTGACCACGGACATGAACATTGGGTTGACACGGATCGTACTCGTTTCTTTATCTTTATCTTTATCTTCATCTTCTTTATCTTTTTCATCTTCTTCTTTTCTTCTGGAGCGTATTGCATACAAATGGTAGCTTGGACTGCGGGCCACACTCGTTCTAGCGATAGCCACACCTGGGATCCTGGGATTTTGTCTTCATCCCCCCCCCTTCATCCCTTTCTTTGGCTATGTTTTATTGTTTCATGTATAGTGGATACCCTAACAATTGAATATGCCTGCTTGTCTAAATATTGAAATGGCAAGTTGAATGTTGACGGCGCGTGCCAAATGTATGCCCCATGCACGACGCACAGTGTATGATGGGAAAGCTCATCTCTGGTGGGGGCAAGAGACAGACCAGACCAGACAAGACCGAGTTGGCGTGCTGCCTCCACCAAGTCTGGTGATGACATACCAGACCCTCTGTCTGGTCTGGTCATCTGCATCTGCTCATCCATCATCCATCTCGCGCTTCCACTTCCATCCGACACACGGCTCGTTCGTTTGCCCTTCTCAACACCACCACGACCCTATCGCATTCGGAGCAGTCCAGCCGCTCCTTCCGTTGGATCCGAGTGTTTCTCCCCCCTCCGCTCGACGTCACCACTGCGCAGCGGGCGCTCGAGGTGGAAAAAATGACGAGCGATCCAATACACCGATAGTCCATAGCTCACTCCCCTCGTGATCCGTGATTCTTGAACTGCGACCCGTGATTCTTGAACTGCGACCCGTGAACCTGGAACTGCGACCCGCGAACCGTGGCTCGAATACCGGCGCGGATCATCGACGAAAAGCAAGCACGTTCGGCAGCTCAACATGGGCCAGGGATTTTCGCTGGCAACACCTTCGGCTGGCTCCGCTGGCATCGATATCGTGCAGCTGCAGGATATCCAGTACGAACGCAGCATCGGCAATGCACGGTTCATGAAGAGCATACGTGGACGACACGAGCATGGCGTTGTTTTGGTCAAGGTGTTGTTGAAGCCTTATGCAGAAGCCAATCTCGACGAGTACAAGAAGAAACTACAAGTCGAACGAAAGCTTTTGTTAGACGTGCCCAACGCCTTGCCCTTTCAGCGCATAATCGAAACCGAGACGGGCGGATATCTTGTTCGGCAATTTCAATATAGTTCGCTTTACGACAGGCTTAGCACGCGTCCCTTTCTGGAAGACATTGAAAAGAAATGGCTCGCGTTCCAATTACTCTGCGCACTGCGCGACTGCCACGCCCGGGATGTGTACCACGGCGACATCAAGGCGCAAAATGTCCTGGTCACGTCGTGGAACTGGTTATATCTGACAGACTTTTCGTCCGCGTACAAACCTATACTGCTCCCGGACGATAACCCAGGCGATTTCTCTTATTTCTTCGACACGTCGGGTCGCCGGACATGCTACATCGCCCCGGAGCGGTTCTACGCCTCTGGCCAGGGCCCTCGACCGAAAGCCAAGATGACCTGGGCTATGGATATCTTCAGTGCCGGCTGTGTCATTGCTCAAATGTTTTTGGAATCCGAAATTTTCAGCCTCGCCCAGCTATACAAGTATAAACGGGGAGAGTATGACCCTGTCGTTACGCATCTGAGTGTCATATCTGACAAGGACGTTCGAGACATGATTGCACACATGATTCAGTTGAATCCCGAGAAGCGTTACTCTGCGGACCAGTATCTTGAATTCGGAAAGGGTAAAATTTTCCCGACCTATTTTTACAACTTTCTGCACCAGTACATGGACCTAATCACAGACCCATCGTCGGGCAACAACCCCTTGTCGGGCAGCCAGAGGAACATGGGCGAATCCGACGATAGGATTGACCGTGTCTTTTACGACTTTGACAAAATTTCCTACTTTTTGGGCTACCAGGCAGGAGGAAAGAGGATATCCCCCGCGGCGCCGTCCATTGGTCGGTTGGCGTTGGGTCACTTCCCGGTCCGACTGAGCATTCCCAATCACGAACATGTGGTTTCCGCTGATTTGGAGCCGCCCGAAGATGATGGCACTCTGATATTCTTGACCCTCATCGTGTCATCGCTGCGCACTACAGCTAGAGCATCCTCAAGGGTGCGAGCGTGCGATGTTCTTTTGGCCTTTGCCGAGCGGCTGACGGATGAAGCCAAGCTGGATAGAGTGTTGCCTTATCTCATGACCTTGTTGAGAAAGGAAGAGGCTGACGCCGTCATTGTGGCCGCCATTCGCACAATAACCCAGCTTCTGCAGTTGGTCCGCATGCCGACCCCAATCAACTCCCATGTCATGGTTGAATATGTCCTGCCGCGATTAGAGATTGCCTTGGGGTCACGGTCGCACATGGCAAGCTCCTTGGTCAGGGCTACATATGCCTCATGCATCGGCAGCCTGGCCTCGACGGCGCAGCGATTCTTGGAAATCGCCTCGAGCTTGCGAGCGGATGGATCAATGCCCATTGCAGATCCAGAAATCGAATCTGGCGCCGGCGCCGATTCTGCTGATACCGGAGCCGACACCGACGCCAACTTTGAAAGCGTATTTGACAATGCTGGACGCGAGCTTTTCGAAGTACTCGAAAGCCATACGAAGCAACTGGTGGAGGATTCCGACGTCTATGTGCGAAGAGCGTTTCTGGCATCAGTACCAGAGCTCTGCATGTTCTTCCAGGAACACTCAAACGACATATTGCTCACACACCTCAACACCTACCTGAACGACCGTGACTGGATGCTCAAATGTGCTTTCTTCGATACAGTCGTCGGCATAGCCACGTTTCTCGGCAGCACGAGTTTGGAGGAGTTCATGCTGCCGTTAATGCTGCAAGCGCTGGCCGATGGCGAAGAGACTGTGGTGCAGGCGGTGCTTCATTCACTGGCCCATCTCGCCGGCCTTGGATTGCTATCCAGACCAAGAGTCTGGGAGCTTGCGGACCTCGTTGCGCGGTTTACGATGCACCCAAACATGTGGATTCGCGAGGCAGCTACTCGATTTATATCGCAGGCGTCCAAGTTTCTTGATCTTGCCGACGTGCGATGCATACTTGTCCCACTGCTCACGCCGTATCTGAAAATCAAGACCGTGGCCAATCTTGATGAGCTAAGTTTGCTCGAGTCGTTGAAGAAGCCCCTGACCAGAGCTGTCTTTGACCAAGCCATCACGTGGGCTGAACAATCGACGGAACGAGGTGCCTTCTGGAAGTTGGCGTCTCCGAGCACACGGTCGTCCAAGGACGTGACAAAGGCCAACACGATAAGCAAACTTGCACGAAACGACGAAGATGAGCAGTGGCTTTCCAAGCTGCGAAATCTGGGGCTCAAGGAAGATGATGACACGAAGCTGTTGGGCCTTCGAGAATTCATCTGGCGACTGAGCAAGGTTAGAACGAGAGAGCCCGCGGCAACTGGCGAGCCAAGCAGTCGTTCTGGCATGATTTCACTCAAGGAGCTTGGAGTCACTCCGCAAACTGTCTTCTTCAACGACGCACCCTTGCGTGACGCAAACATGATGCCTGATCTGGAGTCGCCAGTAGGGCCATATACCATTGCAGATGCTCTGTTGGACGCCTCCATGACTATAGACGATACTGTGAGCAAAAGAAGGAAAACAGCGCTTGGTGGCCAAGCACACCGCATGCAAAGCGTTGGCCGCCATCCATCTACCGCCGCCACCACCACCGCCACCACCACAACGCGAAAACGTATATTGTCCCCGGTCCCAGGCCCAGGCCCAGGCCCAGGCCTAGCGGGGAGCACGCGAGCTAGCTCTCAACAGTCGTCGAGAAGAGATTCATCATTCGGAAGCAAAGTAGGGACGATGAGCCGGAACGGCACAGGAAACGGCACCGCGGACGGCACCGCAGACGACGGCATGTATTCGACGACTAGGAGGAGGATGATGCGTCACCAGCCGAGTGCTTTGAGCCTCCTCGATAGAACAGACGGCAACAAATCAATGGCAGAAACTGGGACAAGCGACGCGAATGCATTCGGAGAAGTAGAGGGACCTTTCCCCTCACCACAAGGCATATCTGCTTCCCCTGCGCCAACACGGGACAATGAAAGCAGCGGCCAGTCAGCAGCAGCGGCCGCTCCTCGACAGGCAAGACACACTTACGAAGGGACTGATCCCAATATCCAGCGAATGCTGGATCAGATGTACATTGATAACTTCCCACGAGACGTACTGGAGTTTGGACCCATGGTTCCGTCCATTTCCAGAAGTCGAGAACGCACTGTTGTTGGCGGTGCACAGCCTGGGGACGACGACGATTACTGGCGACCAGATGGATATTTGGTCGCCACGTTCGGGGAGCACAAGGGGCCCATCAACCGCATCGTCGCGTCGCCCGACCACCTCTTCTTCATCACCGGAGGGCACGACGGCTGTGTCCGCGTCTGGGACACGGCCAGGCTCGAGCGGAATATCACACACCGCTCCCGACAGACACACAAGCACGCCGAGGGCGCTCGCGTCGTGGCATTGTGCTTTGTGGAAAACACACACTGCTTCGTCAGTTGTGCCAGCGACGGACGCGTGCAGGTGGTCAAGGTCGACACAGCTTCGGCCACGGGCGTCATCCGCTATGGCAAGCTGCGCATCGTGCGTGACTATCAACTGCCGGATGGAGAGTTCGCCGTCTGGTGCGAGCACTTCAGGCAAGACTCCAACTCGGTCTTGCTGCTGGCCACGAACCGGTCCCGGATCCTGGGCATCGAACTGCGGGCCATGACGCTGCTGTATGTGCTGGAGAACCCCATCCACCACGGCGCACCGACGTGCTTCTGCGTAGACCGGAAGCGCAACTGGCTCTGCGTGGGCACGTCGCATGGCGTCGTGGACCTCTGGGACCTGCGCTTCAAAATGAGGCTTCGAGGCTGGGGCGTGCCGGGGAAGGGGGCCATCTACCGCCTGTGTATCCACCCCATCAAGGGTCGCGGCAAATGGATCTGCGTCGCAGGAGGCACGGGTCAAGGAGAAGTCACGGTGTGGGACTTGGAAAAGACGACATGCCGTGAGATTTACCGCACAAGTGGCGGCCACAACCCCAACCAAAAAGAGCCGTCTTCTGCCAAGGTGGTGCCAAGCGGAGGGGGCTACGTCGCATGGGACGTGGACGAGGACAGGCCAGAAGGCATGCTAGGCCGTTTCGCGACGAACCTCGAGAGCAAACACGCTTCCAACGCGGATGGAGGCGTGCGCGCCATGGTTGCAGGCACAGGCACAGGCACGGCCCACGACCCCCGCGACGTGCGCCACGCATTTATTCTCACGGGGGGTTCGGACAAGATGCTTCGCTTCTGGGACGTGACACGCGTGGAGAAGTCGCGCATCTTTAGCGGGCTGCCGTGGGATGAGCAGCAGCCGGTGTACACTGCTGGGCATGCGACCTCTGCGGTGACGATTTATTCGGAAAGGGCACATGGATATACCGGAGGCGGTAGGACTGCAGCAGACGCAGGAGGAGGAGGAGGAGGAGCAGCTACCAAGGCCGGCAAGAAGAGTTCTGGCGGAGGGACACGTCCGCCTAGGTCGACCGTCATTTCTCTCCAGCAGCAGCAGCTACTGCAGTCGCATCTCGACTCGGTGCTAGACATGGTGCTGTTGGAGTACCCGTATGTGATGAGCGTAAGCGTCGATCGGAGCGGCGTGGTATTTGTGTTTCAGTAGGATATTGATTCTCCATATACATATAGAGAGCCGCCAAAAGGAAGAATAAATGAATGGTTTTTTCGTGGGGGTGTATTCCATGCCAGGCTAGGATTGGGGTAGGGTATGTATTTATTAGATTCTTCTATTTTGTCGCGGATTTTGGTAAAGAACGTGGATGTGTGTGCGTTGCCTGGTGAAATAGATGAGTTATCTCGTGGTATGTGATTTAGCCTGAGCGAGTATATAGTAGTGTGTGTGCTTTTTACCTGGCGAAAAAGATGAATGTTATTTTTATTTTTGTTTTATTTTTAATTTTCTGTTTCTTTTCTTTCCCACGCAAGTTTAATTAATACATTTCATTCCAGAGACTGGACGTGTATTGGCAAGTCTGGCCTGTGTAAGTAAGATGGATTGAGTGGGCTGGAAACAAGCACGGGAACAAGCATGGACATGAGTGTGACGGACTGGCGGTGGGGCAGACATAACATAACGCACGCGCAATCGATTGCCTCGCGTATTTGCGCAAGAGAAAGTATCTTTGAAGGCGTGAGAATATAAAATACAATATAAAAGTCGATAAAAAAGAGGAAAAATAAAAAGAATAAAAAAAGAAAATACTATCAGCCTTATACTGCCTTTTTTATGATCGTATTATAACTGCATTATTCCTATGCATTGGCCGCACGAACTCGAGAGACGTCCTCTTGCGCAAATACTTTCGGCCCCGCTGCGTTGTTGGCAACGCCCATCTGGGCGCTCCAGTCCCCCCAGCCAAGACAGACGAGTCTATGGTTCAACTGAGGGTCAGAGGGGTAGCTGAGGCGAGGGTGAGGGTCGTAGCTGACCTGAGGTGAGGGTGCCTACCTTACCTGAGGGTAGGTGGGTCTAAATACTGGATTCCTATTAGCTGATTTTTTTTTTCACTTTTCTTTATAAAATATTAAAAAGCAGTCTAATTCCATGGACTAATCCTAACCCTATAAGGCTAACCCTAACCCTAAAAAACCAATTCTAACCTATTTTTTGCTAATTAACTAACCCTAATCCCTATAATTTTTCGAAAATCTACCCCACTTTTTCAACTAATTAAAAGCTAGTATTCTAGCCCACTTAAAAATTTTCTAGCCAATAGGATAATAGTGCTAACCCCACTTAGCTCTTTCCCCTTTAGGAAATCCTACCCTCAGGTAAGCTAGGCACCCTCACCTCAGGTCAGCTACGACCCTCACCCTCGCCTCAGCTACCCCTCTGACCCTCAGTTGATCTACAGACTCAAGACAGACACCACCAGACCACAAGCTCCAAAATTTGCCTCTGCCTCCATCCAGACCGGCCTTCCCATTCCCACCCGCACGACACGCCCATCTCCACGCGACCTACGAGTCTACATGGCCGCCCACGCGACCTCCAGGGACAAACAAGCCGTCTGAAGCTCTCAATCGAATCGACCCTCGCCGCGTCGTCGTCGCGCGCCAACAAGCTGCCGTCCATCCGCCTCACGCGAAAGCAGAGCACCCCAGTTTCCCGCTTCGCAATGCGGCTCACCGCAGAGCTTATCCACGATTCGCTATCATACCTGAACCCGCTGAAGGAGCGCGAACTGGACCTCCGAGGTGCGTTTTTTTTTCCCGGGCCGAAAAGAGCAGATACTACGATTGCTTGTCCTTTTTTTTTTTTTACTTTTTTTTTTTTGTTTGTCTCATCACATACGATGAGGAAATAAACTTGTCCAGCGGTTAAAGAAAAAAAAGAAAAAAAAAAAGAAAAAAAAAGAGAGAATTCCTTCGTTGTGGAAGCAGAGCTAGTTGATGCGAACGTCTTGTCCTTGGCGTGAAAACAGGACATAGGATCCCTGCGATAGAGAATCTTGGTGTTGCTGGGGTAAGAGAATACTGTCTTCATGTCCTTCATCTCTGTTTCTTTGTGCATGCATATATACCTATGCATATATATACCTATGCATATATATACCTATGCATATATATATACATATATGTGTGTGTGTGTGTGTGTGTGTGTTTATACACATTTCTTTTCATCTGCGCAATCAAAAAGATGGAGTGCAAAGCACATGAGGCTTCTTTCATCTCCACATACCCAGGCTAATCATCCATTCGTTGCCAGCCACATGATTCCATCGACTTCACAGACAACGACATCCAAATCCTGGGCAACTTCCCACTGTCGCCGCGCATAACGACTCTGTTGCTGGCGAGAAACCGCATCGCGAGTATCCAGCCCACGCTACCAAAGTCGGTGCCGAATCTGACGAACCTGGTGCTGGCGTCCAACGAACTGAGCGAGCTGGCCGACCTGGATGTTCTGGGGCAACTCGGCCGGTTGACACACTTGGTGCTGGCGGATAATCCGGTCGCCAAGAAGGAGCATTACCGGTACTGGGTGCTCTGGCGGTGTCAGAATGTGCGGTTCCTCGACTACATCAAGGTGAAGGAGGTGGAGAGGGAGCGCGCGAGAGAGCTGTTTGGAACAGAGGAAGAGCCGACGGCTCTTACTTTAGAGGTGTGTGCTTTTTTTCTTTTTTCTGATCTTTTTCCTTTGGAAGAAACGCAACGCGAAACGAAAAGCGTCGAAAAAAGAGAAAGAAAGAAGAATAAAAGATAGAAAGAAAGAAGGAAAGAAACAACCAAAAAAATAAAAAGAAAACAGCACGAGTTTTCCTGCTAACGCATTGTGGTAGATCTTGGGCAAAAAGACAAAGTCCCTCGCGTCGGCAAATGGCTCGGCACAGTCATCCAAGCTTTCGAGAATAAAGCTGACCGATGACGAGAAGAAGCGGTTACAAGAGAGGATTCGAAAAGCGACGAGTTTGCAGGAGATTATTGCTTTGGAAAAGGAGTTGAACGAGGGACGTTTACCGGCTGGGATCCATGATGATGCCATGGAGGAGTAGGAGATGTTTCCCCCTCTTCTTCTTTTCGCCTTGCCGATATCATGTATATCTTGATGGTCACTGGCGTGCTCGGTGTCGAGTGGAACGAGGCCGTTGTTTTTGGGTCCAAAATACTGGGACGGACTCGTGGCATGGCTTGAGCGGTTGCCATTGTAGACGCTTTCTTCTTTTTCTTTTTTTTCCGACACGCTTACCATTCGGTCACGGGCTTTCAAAAATAAACATGTACATTTCACTGTAGATCTGCCCTATGCTTAAAGCATGTCCACGCCTCAGCATCCTGCATCACCCCGACATGCGCACATCCCCCATCCCACCGGCCTGCCTCATCTCCAACTCCAACTGCTCATTCGGATCCTCCCCTTCCTCCTCCTCGCGCGAAGGACCCGTCTCTTCTCCCACGACGCCGCCACCGCCGCTCCCCACGCGAAGACTCCCATGCGTCGCAACGGGAACCTTTTCGGCGCGTAGTCGCGATTGTGTGGCCTGCGCGGAGGCCTTGATCTTCTTGAAGGGGACGGTCTTGGGGACCACGTCTTCTAGGAATTCTAGGTTGTCGCGGTGGGATACGACGTTGGCTGGGGGGTGTTAGTTCTGAAGAAGAGTATGTGATTTCTTTTGTCGAGGTCATTATTCTAGGAGAGGGGCATTATGCTAGGAAAGAAGAAGGAAAAAAAAAGGATGAACAGTGAATAACACGTACCGACGTCTTTATACTGGATGTTTCGTCTGGGTTTGCGTTCTAGCTTGGCCTGGGTGTTGGCTTCTTCGGCGAGATGTTGGATGAACATTTCCTAGGAAGAGGTTAGCTGGCTGTTTCTTTTTCTTTTTCTTTTTTGCCCTTTCTTTTGCTCCAGAGAACGCTTTCTACTTTTCGATTTCTGCGTTCCGCCTCTCTTCTTTTTTTTCATTCCTCTCTCCAACACTACCCCCCCTCTCGGCAACAAAGTCAAGGCAGCATGGGTCGCATTGCCTTCAAGGACAAAGGGCGGAATTATTTCTTACAGCGGCTAGAGTAATCACGAATGCGGCATTGTTGGAGCACATGTGAACCTCGGAATCTTGGTTGATAATTTTCTTGACGCGGGAGACTTTTTTTTTTTCGGTTTCATTTTTGGTTTACCAGGAGACGGAGTTGGTTATTTGTATTCTTTTCTCTTTTTTTTTCCTCTTGCGAATGAGGACAGCACTGCGACGCAATGCGTCTGGAGTTTGATGGGAGAGATGGAACGTACGAGGGAGCTGGGTTTGGCCTGTTGGTTCCCTGCGAGGGGGGATTGCGTTGGTGTTGTAGGGCATTGTCTTGGGGCGGGTGAAATGGGAAGTGGACGATGTTTTTCTTCTTCTTCTTCTTCTCCTTTTTTTTTGAGGGTCTATGCGTCTGTCTCTGGAGAAATAGAAATGGAATAGATGGTAGCTGGTGTATAAATGTTGTCGTTATTCAACGTAGATGGTTTCGATTATCGGTCTGTGTCGATAAATATCATCTGGTGTGCGGCACGCGCCGATTCTTGGAGTTGAGAACGAATGGCTGGGGTGACGATTTGACGTGGAGCTCGACGTGCATGTGGGGCGGGCGGGCAGCACTTTACGCGTCCTGGGACTGAAGAGAGCACAGGTGGATGGATGGACGGGCTGGATGGACCAATCATTGGCGGCGGCGCATGTGCACGCCAGACTGCGCCTGCACACACATGTGGCATCACGCATCACGACCAGACCAGACCAAGCCAGGCCAGACCAGACCAGACCAGACCAGATAGACCAGACCAGATCAGACCAGACCGCGCAGCTAGCTGTCCACGCCGTCTTGAGCTTGCGCTTGAGCTTGACGCAACAGCTTGCCAGCATCACCACCACCGCCACAGCAACCTCAGCAACCTCAGCAACCACCTCAGCAGCATCAACTCCAGTCGCCAACATGCTCCATCTCTCCTCACACATATCATGAGCGCGCAATCCACGTCCTTTGGCCGCAACCCTGGCGCCGTCCGTCGGCCATCCATCTCCTCCCGCATGTCCTTTGCAGTCTCGACTGTCGAGCAGGGCGAAACACCGATCCCGCCCCCCGGCCAAGTACAAATCGAAGACGAGATTGACGAAATAAAGAGATATGAGGTACCTCACCAGGCCATCCGATATCCCCGTCTGACCGCTCCTCTCCTGCCACCACAGCCTTGGAAGTGCTAACCTCCGTGTCTGAACCAGGACTTTACAACAATAGGTACGCCATCTCGACAGGCCAGCTAGGGACCGCTACAGAACATGACGGGCGAATCCTCGCCGTATCGCGTCGCGCGGCATTGCACGGCACTACATGGCATTACATCGCGCTGACCATATCCCTAGACTGGGTCCAAGATGCCTCTCGCGAACAGGCCCGGCGCAAAACAAGACAACAACGAGAAGCCGGTTTATTGGAGCGCGGACAGGATGGCTGGCGATATCGTCTATGGGCTTCGTACGACGCTGCTCAAGGTTGGATTGTCGTTACCATCATTGGCGCTGCCATTGGCTTGAACGCGGCCTTCCTCAACATCGTCGCCGAGTGGCTTTCTGATTCCAAGCTGGGCTATTGCACCACGGCCTTTTACTTGAACGAAAAGTTTTGCTGCTGGGGGGAAGACAACGGTCAGTTTTTCTTTTTGCAGCGTTGCTGTTGCTGTTTTCCATGTTGCCACTGCTGCTCTCCTGTCTTGTTGTCTGAAGTGGGTGTAAGCAGGTGAGGTTTTGCTGATTTGATTTGTGTGACTCTTGCTCTTCAGGCTGTGCGGATTGGCATCGGTGGACGGGTTTTGAACCGCTAAATTACCTTTTATACATGCTATTTGCGGTATGTTTCTTCGGATCTGATGCAGTCTCTTTTCCTCGTTCCGTCCTCTTCCAGCAAGAAGATAACATTCCCCTTCTCTTTTGTCCGACGCACAGTTGTGCAAGAGAAAAAAAAAATAGCAATGACAAAAAAGTAACAAAAAATAGACCTTCTTCGCCTTCATATCGGCGTCCTTGGTCAAACACTATGCTCCATATGCGGCAGGATCTGGCATCTCCGAAATCAAATGCATCATCGCAGGCTTCGTCATGAAGGGCTTTCTTGGCTTCTGGACCCTCGTCATCAAGTCTGTATGTCTCCCGCTGGCCATTGCCTCTGGGTTGTCAGTCGGCAAAGAAGGACCCAGCGTGCACTATGCCGTCTGTACCGGCAACGTTATATCCCGGCTCTTTACCAAATATCGAAACAATGCTTCTAAAACGAGGGAGATACTGAGCGCCTGCGCCGCGGCAGGTGTGGCCGTGGCGTTTGGTAGTCCTATCGGAGGCGTGCTCTTCTCGCTCGAGGAAATGTCGAATCATTTCCCTCTCAAGACCATGTGGCGAAGCTACTTCTGTGCCTTGGTGGCCACGGCCGTGCTGGCGGCCATGAATCCGTTCCGTACCGGCCAGCTGGTCATGTTCCAGGTCAAATACGACCGCCATTGGCACTTTTTTGAGATTTTGTTCTACATCGTCATCGGCATCTTTGGTGGTCTCTACGGCGCCTTTGTCATGAAATGGAACTTGAGGGCGCAGGCGTTCCGCAAAAAGTACCTGACCAAGTACGCCATCCTGGAAGCAACGCTCTTGGCTGCCGGAACAGCCATCGTCTGCTATCCCAATGCCTTCCTGCGCATCGACATGACGGAAAGCATGGAAATCCTGTTTCTCGAGTGCGAGGGAGCTGAGGATTACCACGGTCTGTGCGAGACTGACAGACGGTTCTGGAACATTGTGACCCTGTCAATCGCCACGATTCTGCGCATCTTCCTCGTCATCATCTCATACGGCTGCAAAGTTCCTGCCGGCATCTTTGTGCCGTCCATGGCCATCGGCGCATCCTTTGGGCGGACAGTAGGCATCATCGTCCAGGCGGTGCACGAGGCAAACCCCAACAGCATCTTCTTCTCGGCATGCAAGCCCGACGAGCCGTGCATCACGCCGGGAACCTATGCATTCCTTGGTGCGGCCGCGGCCCTCAGCGGCATCATGCACCTCACCGTCTCTGTCGTGGTCATCATGTTCGAGCTCACCGGCGCACTGACGTATATCCTGCCGACCATGATTGTCGTCGGCGTAACCAAAGCCGTCAGCGAGTTCTTCGGCAAGGGCGGCATCGCCGACCGCATGATCTGGTTCAACGGGTTTCCCTTTCTCGACCACAAGGAAGAGCACAACTTTGGCGTCCCCGTATCGCAGGTGATGCGCACGTCCGTGGTGTCCTTCCCCATCAACGGCCTCACCCTGTCCGAAGTAGAGCGCCTGCTGTCCGAGGACAAGTATCAGGGCTTTCCCATTGTGGAAGACACCAACACCAAGATCCTGGTCGGCTACATCGGCAGGACGGAGCTCCGATACGCCGTCGACCGACTTCGTCGCGAGAGGCCCCTCAACCCCAATGCCCGATGCATTTTCGCTCCTCCTCCCTCGCCGAGCTTGACGTCCCGTGTCTCCATTGCCCCCACGACCGTCACCATCAACACCGAAAGCATGACCTCGACTTCCCTCGACTTCAGTCGCTACATTGACGCCACTCCCGTGACGGCACACCCCCGTCTGCCTCTCGAGACCGTCATGGAACTCTTCCGCAAGATTGGCCCCCGCGTCATCCTGATCGAATACCACGGCAAACTCACCGGTCTCGTCACCGTCAAGGACTGTCTCAAGTACCAATTCAAGGTCGAAGCGGCCGAGAATCCCAAGGACGATCATCGAATCCACGAGGGCCAGGAACAGTTATGGGCTGTGCTGCGCAAGGCCGGCAGCTGGGTCAGTGAACACGTCTCGAGCCTATCGGGGGGACGGATCCGATTAAGTGTGGATGAAGGTACGCGGAGGACGCGGCTTGCCCCGGGACCAATTCTAGATGGCGATGAGGACGTTGGGGATGACGAAGGTGTTGAGCTGGAAAGAAGGACATGAGACGTGGGGGGTCAGCGGCTAGTATGGCGAGAATGTGACCTCTGTATGGTAGAGGGATTAGGCTGGCCGGGTAGATGCCTTTGTATTATTTATTATAGCATGGACTTTGGATTTTCTGGAAATCGATTTTTTTTTGTAACACGTTCTATTTAAGGAGTTGGAGAAGCAAAAGAGTATAAAGGGAAAGGATTTCATAATTGAGATATCAGACTATATATATACATATACGTATACACATATGCGAGTTGAGGTATGTAATACACATTATAATAATAGAGCAAGAACTTACAAATCACAGTGAAAAAGGAAGAAAAGAAGAGAAAAAAAACGAAGAAATCAAGCAACACTAAACGAGATTTATCAAAAACCTATAGAGAAGCATACGAGACGGACGCATCATGTAAGTCATTCTCATTCAATCCTATAAAAAACCATCATTTCGCCCCCTCAGATCCATCTTCCACGGCGGATAAATCTCCCAGATCAGCCACATCGTCCTCCGATCCCTCTCCGCGCGTGCCTTCATCGCCGTGCCGTATCAAGGGAACGACCTCATTCTCCTCGGCCGGCGCACGCGCCTCGCGTCCGTCCTCCTTTCTCCCCGCAATCACGTTGCCCACGACCAGGAGCGACGCTCCGACCCACCACATGGGCGGGAGGGCCTCTGCGAAGATGACCAGGCCCAGCAGGGCTGTCAGCATGAAATTGGTGGAGGTGTTGAGGATGGAGACTTGGGTGGTGGAGGAGCCCTTGGCGAGAGCCTTTGTGAAGAGCGTCCACATCTGGGAGATTTAGCAAATGGGTCTTGCGGGTGATATATATTGGTTTGAGAATGGGGGAGGCGTCAGGGATGAAACTTACGATGCCATTAAAGCTAAGGTTGAGAGCAAAGAAAATCTAAATATTTCAATCTGGTTTAGGATGGAAATCCTCATAGTAAAACTTGGATAAAGAAGGAAAAAGGGGAAAGATGAGGAAGAAAAGAAAGGGGGGAAAAAAGGGGGAGGGAGAACGTACACCGCGGATGAGGATTTCAACTACGTTCTCGTAACTTGTTAGGCGGAGAAGGTGGGCTATTGAGGACGAGATGGAGGATGTGAGGGTTGTGGTCGTTCTATTTGCAGAGAAGTTAGGAATATGTAGCTAAGTTAGAGGGGACAGACGGGATGAGGAGGCGATATTGCATCATCTAAGCAAGCAGAATTGCCATGACGCCATTGCATTCATGGCATGACATGCTGGTGCAGGATTCAGGGGAAGAGAAGGAAAAAGAAAAAACGCACAGCTTGGCAAAAACGCCATTCAAGGCGGCGCAGGCACCGCTCGCGATGGCGTACAGCATCCATGGGCTGCGGATGAGGCTCCGGGATTCGGGCTCGGGTTGTGAGGCTGGGGCCTCTGAGGGCGACGGTTGGGTCATCTCGAGGTTGGGAGTGGTGTCTTGTTTGTTGCGGCCGAGGCGGTGGCGAAGCATTGCGTTGTGGCCAGGTTAGTGCTCGGACTTGCTACAGATGGATGTGAGCTTGTTCTCGTGGTTGAGGCAGGACTCGGCTTGACTTGGCGTTGGGCATTTAAGAGTTGAATTGTTGCGTTGTTTGGTGACTTTGGTTTTGGCGTGGTCCGGCGCGGCGGAACGGGCAGGGAGGTGGGGGCCGGATAGCTAGTAGCGACAGTGGGTTGAGGTAGTTTCAAGTATTTCGCCATACAATTTGGGTGTGAGTTATTTCGGAATTACCTGCGACCCACTGTAGCTACTAGCTGCCGGTACCTACCTGCGCAGGCGCGGACGTTTATCCTGGTGACATTCATTACACATGGCTCAAACGTCACGATGCATCACGTACCGACACAGAAGACGCAGACATCCAAACTTGATTACATAAAGAAAAAAAATAAAAAAAAAAATACGCCCAAACCACCATTGTGAAACATGTCAAGTCCCTCCAAACGCCGTCCAATGCATGCTGCATGCGGTCCTCCGCCGTAGCACAACCATCGCCAACCATCGCCAACCATCTGCTTGTTCTCTGAAAGCAGAGAAGGAGAAAAAATAAAAAAAATCGGAGAAAATACAAAACAGATCAAGACCAGCTCGGGTAATCGATGGTCCCGAGTCATGCGCTCTTTTGTCTACGCTCCTTCGCCAGGCTTCTTGGCATTGCAACTAACAATCTTGACCTTGTCCGCCTGGACAGACTGGCTGCCATTGTCCATTTTGAACGTCACATTCTTGATCAAAAACGTCCATACTTCGTCGCAGAATCGATACGTATCAAGACTTCCCTGGAAAGGCGACAAGGGAAGGAAAGCATGTCAGCTGCATACACACCCGTTTCGTCTACCAAATTTTCCCGCAGTTCCTGCTGCAGTCTGCAATAGACGGGAGGGACCAAAAAAAAAAAAAACACCAACCTTGAACTGCAGCCGGCTCTTGACGTTTTTCTGCAACGACTCGGTGATGGCCTGGTCAAAGTTGCCCAGAATCTTCATGGCGAGTTGCGGATTGATGCGCTCTTCACTGATCAGGTCGTCGAGGGTATCCGTCAAAGCGAGCCCGATGCTATGATTCCCCCACACGTAGGGTTTTAGTCTTCTTTTCAAAGAAGTCGAGAGTCTTCTCTCTGATCCGAGATGTGAAACCGCGAAGCTTTTGGGAGTGAATGGGACCTGCCCCCCTTACCTGCTTCGACGGTACAGCTCGTAAAACGACTGGGCTCCTGAAGCCATTGTTTTCTTCTTCTGCTTCTTTCCTTTCTATCTCTCCCTTGCTTCTTATCAGGGGAATCCACGTAGGCTTTTACGAGTTACCAGTTGGCGACGGCTCGGATGCGATAATGGTGCGAAGCGGCGCAGGCTGGTTGCGAGGGAGAGGTTGGTGTCATTGCCGGGGTGTGCATTGCATGTCACGTTGAAGATGAGGCTAGGACGGGAGAGGTGTCTGGATCACGTGCATGACTAAGCACGTGTTTGTGGCTGCTGGGGGCGACAACTCTCGCAGTGCAAGCCACAGTCCCAGTCCTGTCATGTGACGTCGGTGGATTACTTGGCCAGCAACCGCATCTCCAGGCATGTTTGGAGGAGACGGTGGAGCGCGGCCGACGTCTGCAGTCTGCCAGCTTCATTTATTTCACACTGCCCGATTGGATTCTTCCACGCTCCTCGCTCCTCGCTCCTCGACCCAACGGCACCCCCTCCCGTTTTCTCCGTCCGGTACAGAGTAGACGGTCTCGAATCTTCACCCTCGGCCTGCGACGTTCGACTTGGACGACATCTCGGCTCATACCCACCCCCCTCATACCGTTGCCGCTCTGCCAAACATAGCCATCGTCATCATGGGCTACTACTCGTTTGGCGCTGGCAGCGCCACGTCGTTTCTGGCTGTCGTGGGAGCTTGTAAGTTACCAATTCAGATCACCTCGTGTGCAATTGGGGGTTTCTTTCCATGAGCCATCTCACTAATATGTGTTTCCTTCACGCAGACATGCTATTCACCGGCAATGGTGAAGACTTCAACGTCGGAGCATTCCTCGAGTCTATATCCCCCTATGCGTGGGCCGATCTGGGCATCGCGTTGTGCATTGGTCTGTCCGTCGTTGGCGCAGCCTGGTATGTCACTGTTTTTATCCTTGCTAAATTTTGAAGACATCGCTCGTCTTTTATAAAAAAAAATAAAAAAAAAGTTACCAAACCTCCTAACCTGTCTGTCTTTTTTTTAATAGGGGCATCTTAATTACGGGATCCTCCATCCTCGGCGCCGGCGTCAAAGCTCCCCGAATCCGAACCAAGAATCTCATCTCTATTATCTTCTGTGAAGTCGTTGCCATTTATGGCGTCATCATGGCAATTGTCTTCTCTTCCAAAGTAGACAGGACGAGCGTCGCGCTGGCTTCATCACCAGAGGCGTACTATACTGGCTTTGCGCTCTTCTGGTCAGGCCTCACGGTGGGGCTGTGCAATCTCATTTGCGGCATTGCTGTTGGCATCAATGGGTCTGGCGCAGCGTTGGCTGATGCTGCTGATCCGACCTTGTGCGTGGGACCCGTCTCTTACTTTTATCTCCTGACTTTTTTTTTCTAAAGAAAAAACAACCAAAAAACCGGGACTTGCTTTACTGACTCGACGTGCTGCAGATTTGTCAAAATTCTGGTTATCGAGATTTTTAGCTCTGTTCTGGGCCTGTTTGGTCTGATTATCGGTCTTTTGGTGTCGGGCAAGGCACCTGCGTTTGGCGCAACTAGCTAGACGTCTCCGGTGTACATCTTCCAGACCAGACAATGTAATCTCTCTACAACGGCATAGGACGCGTCGTCGGTCGATTTTTTTTGCTGGAGAAAATGGTTGTTGAAAACACAAAAAAGGGGGGAGGAGTGGTGTTGAAACCCGGCATGGCGAGTGAATACGGAGCCGCTTGTGCATGGAACCGAGTATAATTTCATCATTTGGTCAGGCGTTTTGGAAGAACCAGTTGTGGGTGGAACTTCATGCATGGTCTCTTTACTATTTTTCTTTTTTTCCCCATTTTTGTCATTGCCGTACCATAATCCCTGGGAGGGTGAGCTCGCCTCCCCTCTTCCCTCTTTCCCCCCCCAAAAAAAAAGAAAACAAAAAAACTGTACATCAGATAGCAAGAGTGACGATCCATCATAGATATGCTTCTGGCGCGGGAGCCTGAGTTTGTAGACCATTTACCAATATAATCAATTCACGCGAGTGGGGACCCAAGATAAATATCGTCGAGAAAACGTCAACTGATTTAGGGCATATCTTTTTTTTTTTTTTTTTTTTTTTTTTTTTTTTTTTTTTTTTTTTTTTTTTTTCGTATTGCATTCTCAACGTCATCATTCTTAGCAAACCAACTCATACATTTGAATAGATTCTTCCACACTGGCCCTTGATCTGTGCTACTCCTCAGGTCTCTCACGCGGGCCGCACCGCGCCCATCAACAGAGCATCTACCTTGGATCCCTTGTCCAAGGTCCCCTCACCACTGGGCAAACAAAGCAAGGCGTTCGCCGCTCGCAGACTATCGACCTTGGAGCTTCGCTGAGCGCCCGTACTACTCGCCGTGAGGACCCCGTCCGCTCGCACCGTCACGACAGCGCGATGATATTCTGGCCGGTGGGGATCCATGACGAAATCATGGGCGGCAACGACAGGGACCTTGGGGAGTCCGATCCCTCCCGGCGGTGACATTCCAGAGTGCTTGTGCAGCGAGGGCAGCACGAACAGATGGAAGGTGACGAGCGCGGAGGCCGGATTCCCCGGCAGCGCAAAGAGAAGCTTTGAGACGCGCCGTCCGTGGTTGTCCTTGACGGGGACGGTCGCAAACGTCGTGGGCTTGCCGGGCTTCATGGCCACGCGGCCAAAGTGAATTGTCCCGCCTAGGCTTCTCTCCACGGTCGGTTTCAGAAGGTCCAGCTCGCCCATGGAGACGCCGCCCGTGGTGATGAGCACATCGGCCTCGCGAAGGCCGCGTCGCAGAGTCTCCTCAAGAGAATCGGGCTTATCGCCCGCGATGCCCAAATCGAGGGCCTCGAAGCCCGATTGCCTGACCGCGGACAGGAGCGTGATCCTATTGGTGTCGCGGACTTGGCCGACGCGGAGAGGTCCGGTCTGATCGTGTGGGACGAGTTCGTCGCCCGTGGAGAGGATGCCGATGGTGGGCTTGCGGTAGACCTGGACGGCGGACACACCCCCCGCGGCGAGGAGGCCGATTTCGCCGCCCACGCCCGAAATGGCTTCGCCCTTGCGGAGTATGAGGCTGCCTTGGGCAATGTCACTGCCTATCTCGCGGACGTTGTCACCTTGCTTCACGCCCTGGGGTATCTGGATCTCGACTTCTTTCTCCTCCTGGTCGTCGTCCGTGGTGGTTTTGAGAATCGTGTCCTCTACCATGATGACGGCGGTGGCCCCGGAAGGAAGAGGAGCACCGGTCGTGATTCGGGCCACTTGACCGTTCTTGAGGCAGGGCTGGTCGTGGCCGGGGACATTGGCGGTGGCGGCTGCGGCGTGTGAGATGGCTGTGACGGGGAAGACGCCCTCGAGTTTCCCGTCTGGGGGGGCAACGACTGCGTAGCCATCGACGATGCTGGCGCGAAAGGCGGGCACGTTTTCTTGTGCCGTCACGTCTTCTGCTAGGACGGAGTTGAGGAGGAGACGGTCGTCGACGGGGCAGGTGAGAATCTCGGGAGAGGGCGTGTGTTCGGATATGAGGGCCAGGGCAGTGTCCACGGAGATCATTGGATAGGGCGACTCGCGATACCGACGGGTTGGTCCCAGGGAGGGATCGTTGGACAGAGCTTTGGCACTAGCCGTCGTGTGTCTGACGAGTTTGTCGTGACCGTGGCCGTGACCATGTCCGTCGCGGTGGTGATGGCGGTGCTGACTGTGGGCATCATGAACGTGGACATGTCCACGTTCGCCCCGACCTTGTAGGCCGCCGATTCCTGCATCTGCTTCCAGTTTTCTCACGCCGCCGGCGTGCAGCACTCGCGAGTCGGCACCCGAGGCCTGAAGACAGGCATGTGGGAGCGTTTTGATGATGGCTTGGAGGTTCTCCTTGGCGCCTTTCGGGGAGCCCGGGAGAGTGACGATGAGCGACTTGTGTCGCACACCAGCTGCTGGACGAGACATCATGGCAACTTGAACTCGGGGTTAGTCCGTGTCTCTGCTATCTCGTATTGACAAAGGCTACGCGCCCATGGCAAAAAAAAAAAAAAAAAAAAAAGGCTAGGAGGCGGGAACGAACATACACGGCGTGACAGCGAGGGACGCAGACAGCATGGCGTGGACCAGTCCGGGAGCCTGTTTGTGGAGGAGTGGAATGATGGCCTTTTATAAGGGCACGGATAATCATGATGATGATGATGATGATGATGACACATAATTAATTCCAATATTCTCACATAGGTGTATCCTCTTTTCTACTACTTCTTCTTCTTCTTCATCATCATCTTCTGCTGCTCCTCCCCTCCCGTTCCTCGAAATCATGACCAAGACAAGAGGCTCACCTCAGGCGTGCCGTCCGTCACGGCGAACCCCGTGCCTCCAGTCGTGACGATCAAATTGGGCGACCCGGGCTCATCGGTCCATCGCATCACCTGCTTCTGAATCGCAAGCACCTCATCCGCCACGATGCTCTCGGCCACGACTTTCCATCTTTCCCCTCCGTCCTCGGCGAAGACGTTCCGCAGAACAGAGGCAGATGAATCAGTGGTGGGGTTCCCGGCGGCGGTCGTGGAGACGATCAATAGCGCTGCAGTAAGAGGCTCATCCATTTGGACTTGGTGAGGAAGACGCCCGATGGTAAAGTCGTGGATGGAACGGATGGAATCACAGTTTGAGAACAAGATGCGAATATATTAACAAGGACAGAAAACGTAAGAAAATCGATACGGAGACTAAAGATGGTTACAGAAAAGGCTATCGAGGACTCGTGCGTATGCTGCATTCGTTGCAATGACGCCAGATTTGAGTAACAAGGAAATCAAATAATGAGGTTCAAAGTGCGAGCGAAGTGGACGAGGATCCATCTCCTCCCTCTTACGTGCTGGTTTCGTGGTCCGTCTGCGGCCCCACATTAACTTCGTTCTTCATCCGCAGCCCACGACACTCGGCTCACTCATCAACCTCATCCAGTCTTTATTTTTCTCCTCGCGGTCTTTTGTCTTTTCCCCCAAGCCACCCGTTTTAGCGATTGCCCTGCTCAGAAATTCACAACGGACAGCATCAATTGGCACGTATTATTCTCTTACGTGGACTACACTAAGCCCGCGTGGCTCGCGAAAATGGTGCGCATCAAAGAACGCTATTTGCTTGTCAATATTCTGTACCCGCCAGAGATAGACTCGTCTGCGATGTCCGGCCTGCCCGATTTAGTCTCTCAGCATCGGCCCACGGTGGACAAGGTGACGCCGCAAGCTCTCGTGAAAGGAATCAAAGCTGAAGTCGGCATGTTGTTTGGAGACTATGGGCTGGGAGCGTTTGAGGGGACTTTGTCTGGTACGTTGGTCGCGCGCTTTTGCTGCTTGTCATTATAGATATCCTTGGACCCCAATTCGTCGTCTTTTCTATTCTTGTTCTCCTCTTAACCTTTTTTTTTTCTCTTCTTGGACTTCCAGACTCCTATTTTATCATTTCGGTTCACATGCTGATCTTCATCTAGTGAAATATCTCTCACTCGCAACGTCAACGTTTATTCTTAGATGCCACAGGGCTGATTATCAGATGCTTTGGTCGGCATTGACGTGTATGGATCACATCCCTGTCAAGGATGGACATGCATGCATCTTTCGAGTCGTTCGCGTGAGCGGCACGATTCGCAAAGTCGAAGAGGAAGCTATTCGCCAAGCGCGGCAACTGATACTGGCCGCGAGAGAATACGCTGATGGCACCCTTCAGAAAAAGTCGTTACGCTTGCAGTTGCAGCAAGACAAGTCTAAATCCGTCTTGGATGTTGTGGACAGAGATGGGCATGGAGAGGGGTCAGAGCTGGGAGACGCCATGGAAGAAGACGATGGCTGAACCAAGAAAGGAAACCAGGGGTATCATTTTTTTCGAACGACCTTGATCCCGCTATTTGAAGGGATCGACATGTCGCCAAAATCAGGATCCATCTCAGCTGGTTCTGGTGCTGGTACGGGAGCGGCCGGCGCGTCTTGGTTCAATTCCATCGCTTGCTCTTCCGCAAGTCTCGCCTGCTCCTCATCAGCTTCCCGCTCTAGCCTGTCATACTCGTCCTTCTCGTCTATCCACCGCTCCTGGATATTCTGCACGTCCATCATGGATGCCTCGTTCCGCATGGCCACGGCCCAGATGGTGTCATTTGCGCCTTCTGCCCCGCCGAACACATAGCCGCCCGCTCGGTCAATAACTCTTAGAAGGTGCATCATGCTCTTCTTATTCTCTACTGCGAGAACTTCGTATCGAACTAAGCCATAATCCTCAATCATCCTGGCAATGGCCTCGTTGAGCCCGGCAAACTTTTCGCTGCGCAATGCAGGCGATTCGGCTTCCAGGTACGGAGTGAGGTACGTCAAGTCGTCGACATCAGTGTAAAAGTCAAGGTTGAAGGGCAGTTCATCGTACGCAGAGACCTTGTCTATTTTTGACAGGACGTTGACGTGTGGCATATCCATCTGTATCATCGCACGCAGGGACAGGAGGACATTGGAGACGTATAGTGAGGGCTGCGTGACGCAGAAAGAATCGGACAAGTGCACGCAAACAAACTGTACTCGGCACCGTCAGCTGTTTGTTTCCACTTTTGACTGATTGATAGGCATGCCTTTTCGCATAAGATGAAAGAGTTGTGGGAAAGAATGCGGAAAAGAATGTGGAAAAATATCATGGATTGCTCACTCTAAAGCCCGACTTTTGTAGTTTATAAAAAATGTTGCGCAAAGAAGGATGATGTGTATACAGCTCAACTTGTCCAGGACAGTCAAACAGGATATAGTCGTCGCCCAGCTCTTTCAAGCCCTCTTCTAACCACTCGTAGTTGTGCTCTAACTCCTCGAGCGCATACAGTATGCCGCCGTTGGGGCCAAGTCGATCGTCACGCATCACGTCTTCTAGCTTGACTAGAGTTCGAATGTCGAGCGCACATGGATAATTTGTGATATCGTTTGCGGGATCAAGGTTGATGACGGAGCACGCGCGGCCGATGGCACCCATGAACTGGTGCACTGCACACAGATGGGATGGTCAGTCAATCAGGATAAGAAGCGCAAGAAAAAAAAGCAAAAAAAAAAAGCAATAGACCTCGTCTCGTCATCTATGTTTTGGTATGAAGGGAAAGTCCTTACTGCCATCGCAATATGTGCTCTTGCCTGAGCCTGGGCTCCCGAGAATGAGCTGGGCAAACGGCATATCGGGCAGGTATTCCACGTATTTTTTTTTTCTCCCCCAATATCGAGAGTTCGAGATAGTTAGTGTTTCCAGTCAGGATGGATGACGCGACTGTGCTGGTACTGTAGCCCTGAATGGTCTAGCTGGACACAAAGCCGGGCGTTGCCAAAGGAAGAGCAGATAGGCAGGCAGGCAGGCAGTCTTGGCATGTGAGCTTTTCCTGCGTGGTCCCTCCACATGCATCGCATCCGTTCCATCACCAGATACTACTACTACCTGAGCTAGCTTCTCGGTATCAGCACGACGATGACGAGCCTTCTGGCGGGTCGGCCAAATATCGGGCTAACCAGTGATCAAAGTGGGTCTCCCGCAGCGGGATTACTGTGCTTCTGTGCATGCTTGGGAGCTTCTCACTGGTGCAGGAGACGAATGAGAGGAAGAAAAAAAAAAAAGAAAAAGAAAAAAAGAAAGCACCAGGACCACACAAACCCCAAGAATATGGGTCCGTATTTATTGTCTTATTTCTCGCTCGCCCTTTCAGCCCCCTTCCTTCTTTCTCCTAATTTCGTTTCCCATGCTTGCTTGCGCTGTTCTGGCCATCGCCGGCCTTGCATGCATCCGCCTCACATAATGGTGTGCCAAATGTCGCAGCAGCAATCACAGCCATGGCATCCGACTTGTCAAACGGCCCGCAAGTCGCAAGCAGCGTGTCCTCGACGCTCGCTGCTGCTCTTGACTCGTCGTCATCGTCTGTTCAGCTGCTCGCTGACGCCATGAGCACTCAGAGCACATCCGTCGGCCCACCCACCGCTGCTGCTGCTGCTGCTCGTGAAGCAACAAGCTGGCTTGGGCTTTTCGGCTGGCTGGTCTATCTTGTCTTCAACCTCATCTCGACCATCCTGTACTGGTCGGTCCGGATTGTGACTATTTCAGTCCCAAGACTGCTCTTCACCCTGTTCTCAACGAGTTGGACGGTGACTATGAACGCCACCACGCTGTATGCTTCCTCTGCACTCTTGAGTCTGGTGTTTCCGTGGCTCACACGTTGCTTAGCATGTTCGTCTTGGTGGCTGTTGTTTCTGCAGTCAGCTGGATTGTGAGATATCGAATCCTCAACATGTACTCGCGGCTGCCGCCCGAACCCCAAAGGAAGGAGCCTGAAATCGACATCTTCCCAGACACTCACGAAGGGGACAGCAAGGGAGGTTTCGCCAGCTACTTGGACGAATTTCTGAGTGCCATCAAGATTTTTGGCTACTTGGAGCGCCCAGTCTTCCACGAACTTACGCGAAGCATGCAAACCAGGAAACTGATTGCTGGCGAAACGATTAATCTGGAAGAGGAAAAGGGGTTTTGCATTGTTGTCGACGGACTGGTAGAAATCTTTGTCAAGTCTGGTCGACGCGGCTCCTCTTACCGTGAGTCTGCGTTGGCCCACGACTTGGAATCGTCTACCGACGATGATGCGTCTGCCGATCAGCAGAGATACCAGCTCTTGACAGAGGTGCGCAATGGAGCCCCAATGTCGTCGCTGTTTTCCATCATGTCACTTTTTACCGAGGACGTCAAACTTCGTTTCAACGATGACTCGTCAATCATCAACCCGCGTGGCAACGCCGGCTACCAGCGTCATGGTTCTGCTGGAGAGCCTGGATCGCAGAGGTTCAATGCCGTACCGGTTTCCATGCCGAACTCTCCCCACTTGGATGGAAAGGGCGGCCACAAGAGGGTGCATCACCCTATTGCCGAGGACGATGGCAATTCTTATGGTCCAAACTCGCGAATACCCCCTATTTCGCTTGATGAGCCAATTGCCCCGAGGGTACAGAAATCGAGGTTGCCTGGAAATAGCACCTCCCAGTCTGCACATCCTGATATCATTGCTAGAGCCACCATGGACACTACCATTGCCGTCATACCAGCAAGTGCCTTCAGGCGCCTTATTAGGATCTATCCCAAGGCTACATCACACATCGTACATGTCATTCTATCTCGCTTCCAGCGAGTGACAATGGCTCATGCATTTGACTATCTCGGTCTGACGGGCGAGATTCTTCAGACAGAAAAAACCATGAACAAGTACACTGTATGCCAATTGCCCAACATCTTACGCGGCGACGCCTTGTCAAGATTGAAGGAGAAGTTCAAGCAGGAACGTGCTCGCATTGCCGGTGATGAGGAACGAAATGGCATCGCTCTACACAACGCCGCGGCTACTCGGCGTCGCCGATCTAGTAGTACAACGCTACGCAGAGAAGCCATACTGTCGTCCATGACGTCAAGGCAACAACGGCCTGCATTGACCATAGCAAATTCAACATCTGCAGGTCAACAGCAATCTCAGCCTGCTCAGCATGGCTCAGACCATCCTGGCGATCTTGCCAACTTTCACGCCAGCCGAAATGCCGATCGGCCACCATTGACTCCCGGTAGAGGTATGAGAGATTTGGCAACACCCCTCGCGCACAGATCTTTCAATCCTTTTGACTCGCAAAGGCATACGCGCATTCCCATTGATGCTCGAGAATCGCTTGATGAGGATAACTTGTTCAGATTATCCATTCTTGAATGCATGTTCAAGTCATTGGGCCTGGACGGCGTGGGAGGGTCATCCAGAGATCCAGAGTCTGTGGAGGCATCACCGCGAATGTTCTCCGCAGACCATAGGCGCAAGACATATGGCTCAAATAACGCCTTCGGCTCCATTGGTCCTTTGGATGGCTCGGCTGATGGCGAAACAGAATCAGTTACATCTGGAGGCTTCACTGCTCACACCCCACCAAGCGCACAGTCACTGTCGATCGATATGAAGGATGATATCGAAATCGTCTTCTTTCCCAAGGGCTCTGTGTTGGTGGAGCAGGGGGAACGAAATCCGGGCTTGTATTACGTCGTTGATGGCTTCCTAGACATCGGCACCTACACAACGGAACAGGGCACCCAAAGTATCCTGCAAACGTCGAGCACCACTTCCATTAGTATGGACGCCGATGACATTGGAACTCGGGCTCGAGCGGACACTCAGAAGAAAGCAGGTCGCACGCGCCGCAGTGTGTCTTTGGTCAAACCTGGTGGGCTGGCTGGCTATATCGGCAGCGTGTCCTCGTACAGGTCATTTATTGACGTTATTGCAAAAACGGACGTCTACGTCGGGTTCTTGCCGAGGGCAGCGTTGGACAGAATCGTTGACAGATATCCTATTGTTCTACTCACAATGGCCAAGAGACTGACTCATGTGTTGCCTCGTCTGATTCTTCACATAGACTTTGCCTTGGAATGGGTGCAGGTCAACGCAGGGCAAGTCATCTTCCATGGAGGCGACGAATCGGAAGCCATCTATATTGTTCTCAATGGACGGCTTCGCCTCGTGGAAGACAGGAAGGATGGAGGCATGACATCTCTCGCAGAATTCGGGCAAGGCGAAAGTGTTGGCGAACTGGAGGTCCTCACCGAGACTGTCCGTCCCGGCACACTGCACGCCATTCGAGATACAGAACTTGTCAAATTTCCACGAACTCTGTTCCATAGCTTGGCACAGGAGCATCCCAACATTACCATCAAGATTTCTAAAATCATTGCCTCTCGCATAAGAGCTGCAGTTGATGACCCGCCCAAGAATGCGAGGCAGGAGATTCGATTTGGCGTCGCAAACAATCCTAGGAAGTCAGCAATGAATCTGCGAACGGTGGCCATTCTTCCCGTCACTGCAGGAGTCCCTGTTGTTGAGTTTGGAAATCGTCTCATGAATGCCCTGGCCCAAGTCGGACCACCGAATGGCGCCACTTCCCTCCATCAAGCCGCCATTCTCAACCACCTCGGCAAGCATGCCTTCAATAAGATGGGAAAACTGCGCCTCACTCAATATCTTGCTGATCTTGAGGAGAAGTACAGCCTCGTTGTTTATGTGGCAGGTAATGACTCCTCCCTGTTTTCTCTTTTCCTCATACTCGTGCGCCGTCGATTTTCATGATGAGAATTTTTTTACCCAAAGGCAATTCCGCTGATGGTATTCATTAACTCTAATTTTTTCCTGATGTTCAAATCTCTTTCTGTATCTCTCTGTAAATGCTGCTTTTCACAAAGGCGATGGCAGGCTTTGCTGACATGATAACTGCCAGATACGAACGTCAACTCTCCATGGACGCAGACTTGCATTACGCAAGCCGACAGTATCCTGATCGTGGGCCTGGCAGATGGTTCACCTGCGACGGGTGAGTACGAACGCTTCATGTTGGGCATGAAGTCAACGGCAAGAAAGATGCTCGTATTGTTGCACAACGAGCGTTTCTCTCGATCAGGTCTGACTCGGTCTTGGCTGCGCAATCGTATGTGGATCAATGGTGGCCATTTCCACATTCAAATGCCTTGCAGTACCAACGCCATGCCTGTCCACAATCCCCGCTCCAAACGACTTGGGCAAGCACTCAAGGAGCGGGTGCAAGTTCTGCAGGCCGAAATCCAAAAGTACACGTCAAGGAAGATGCACCACATCCCATACTACTCACCAGACACGCCGTACAAGAGCGACTTCCATAGATTAGCCCGTCGTTTGTGTGGCAGGTCTATTGGTTTGGTGCTGGGTGGTGGGGGTGCCAGAGGCATGAGTCAGATTGGCATCATTCGGGCAATGGAAGAAGCCGGTATTCCAATCGACGTCATCGGCGGCACATCCATCGGTGCATTTGTCGGCGCTCTGTACGCACGACACGCCGATATCGTTCCCATGTTTGGATTTGCCAAGAAGTTTTTCGGTCGCATGGCGAGCTTATGGCGTTTTGCGTTGGATCTCACATATCCCTCGGCATCGTACACCACTGGTCACGAATTCAACCGTGGTATTTTCAAGACATTTGGCAAGACGCAGATTGAGGACTTCTGGCTCGAATACTATTGTAACACAACCAACATTAGTAAGAGCCGCGTGGAATTCCACACTAGCGGCTATGCATGGCGATATATTCGCGCATCCATGTCTCTTGCTGGCCTGCTGCCACCACTGTGTGACGAGGGCAGCATGCTTCTGGATGGCGGGTACGTGGACAACTTGACGGTGTCGCACATGAAGGGACTCGGAGTAGATACCATTTTTGCCGTGGATGTCGGCGCGCTCGATGACGACACGCCACAGACATACGGCGATTCTCTGTCGGGATTGTGGGCCTTTTTCAATAGATGGAACCCCTTGTCATCGCACCCAAATCCCCCTACTCTGGCAGAAATCCAAGGCCGACTAGCCTATGTATCGAGCGTAGATGCGTTGGAGCGGGCCAAGACAATGCCAGGGTGTATCTACATGCGTCCTCCCGTGGACGATTACGGGACCTTGGACTTTCATAAGTTTGATGAGGTCTATCAGATGGGATTCACATATGGGCAAGACTTTCTACACAAATTGAAGGAAGACGGCGGGTTTCCGCGGACGGAGGAGATGGGGGCCAAGGAAGCAATGAGGCGAACCAAGGCGCCTCGACGAGCTAGCATTTAGATGAGAGGAGAAACCTGAGTGAATCCGCTGAAGGAATTTAAAACAAGTATGGTTGTATTCTGTGATGTTTGTTTTCTTTTTGGCTCAATGTTGACATTCGCTTTTATGCATGCTTGCGGTATTTGTAAAGTGAAGGAAACATCAAAGGACGGACATTGCGGCATCCATTACATGCAGGGTCACGATAAGTGGGAAGAATAAAGTCACGTATACATCATCATAGACACGAGAAGAATAAGACGTCGAGATCGTGAATCAATTGAGTGTTTTTTTTTTCTTTTTTCTTTTTTTTTGTACATAGTGGTAATAGTAACAGCTCATACAGACACTTATAAAGGCCGCATGTATTTGGTCATGTCTTCACACGTAATCGTCGCTGTCAGAGCGACAATACTAGTTCCACCAACAACTGGTGAAATATTTGAAGATGCAAGAGACGGAGTTGAGCGACAGAGTACGCTGCCCACGTCTCTTGCCGGCATGAGCAGGTTAGACGTCGATACCGTCGACGACAACGCCCTTGTTCCAGGTCCACTGAGTGACCCTGGCCACCTCGGCCGCACATTCGTCATCAACCAGCGCGCTGACAAGATACAAAGCCGCGTCAACGCCAGCGCTGACTCCCCCAGATGTGATGACTCTCAGACCGCCGAGTCTCATGGCTGCACGTCGTGCGATGGACTCGCGGCGCGCGTTGGAGCCCTTGAAGGACATGCTTCCTTTGCTATATGCAGACGAGAAGGTCAGTATTGACAGGGTAGAAGTAGTGATGACGGTATAAATCCGAGAGCCGGAGTTTTTTTTTTTTTTTTTTGTTAAAAAGAGAGAAAGAGAGAAAACCCACCGAGCATTCGATGGACGACGATCAGTGTCAGACTTGCGGCGAATGTACGGGTTCTCGTCTTCTTCGCCGAGATCGAAGCGCAGGTTATTAACGACATAACGGGCGTCTTCAATGACATCGGTGCGCTCCGTCATATGTCGAGTGGCAGCGTCGCTGCAGACGTTTTCAAATTGGGTCACGTAGTCAGGGTGGGTAGTGGCGGAGAGGCCAGAGAGAATGTTCTCTCTGGCAAGGAGGAGAGCTCCGGTGCACACGGAGAAGAGGGTGCGCTCGTGAGACGGATCCTTCTTCTGAAGCTCGGCCCAGTCGTTGATCAGGCCGAGTGGCTCTTGTTCTTTTTCGAGAATCTCCTTGGTGTTGCCACCGACGATGACGAGAACATCGAATTCCTCGAGACGCTCGTGTGCTTCTTTGAAGGTAAGCTGGGACTGGATGATGATGCCCTGCTCGGAGAGGACTTGGGGTTCGGCACCAGCAATGGTGACTTCGAAGGCCTTGGACGCTGTCCTGATGCGTCAGCAATGGGAATCACACAGGCAAGATTGTTTCAAAAAGAAAAGAAAAGAAATGGAGAGAAAGAAAGGATAAAGAGAGAGGGAAAAGAAAAAGAGAGAAAGAAGAGGCAGAAAATCAACTCACTTTCGTCCTTGGCATCGTGTTGGGCCGAGGTGAAGACCTCGAGGGGCCCTGCAAAGTCAAGAAGGTCGAATTTGGGGTGCAGGGCAAAGAGGACATCAATGGGCTCGTCCGACACGGCGGACGTCTTGTTTGCAGCCATCTTGCCAATGACGAGAGGTTTATTTTGTTTATTTTTCGTCTGATTTTGAATTCCGATGTTGGATCTGGATTTGTAGTGACAGCAAGCACGTCACACGAAAGTGCAAGTTTTAAAGTGATGATGCAAGCGGGATTGGCTTTGCCTGAAAGAGAAGTCGTTGTGCGTGTTTTTTTTTTTTTCGTCTTTCCAGACTGATGGACGAGATGTGACGGACCAGACACGAGGCAAAGACGAAGCTGATGATGGATCAAGGGGACAACGGTCAAAAAATGGTTAGTGATGAATGGTCAATGGTAGAAGACGGGGAGCTGGGACGGAGAACTGGGATGGGAACGAGCGAGAGCGAACGAGCGAAAGAGGGGTGAGGAGAAAATGTGACTGGAATTATATGTGTGGTTGTCCGCCGTCGCCGCACACGAGCAGGCATCAGGTCATGAGTGGCATGAGCATGAGCAGACATGACTGTGGGCACCAAGTCTACCGGTACCTACAGCCGCGCATGAAGTTGCCGGCGGGAGCAAGTACAAGCAGTGCAGTCGCATGTACCCTGGTCTGGTCCGAGCTGCCGTGGGTGTCGGCAGTGGTGCGTGGGGCCTGGCCGCCTGGCGCGGGCATGAGAATGCGGGGAAGCGACGTGGCCAGACGATCGGCGAGGGGTCCAGGTCGAGGCTTTCGGATCCACTTTGAGAGTGGCTCCTCTTTCGGGCCCCACCAGTGCATTAGGTAATCGATGCTTGATTCCTCGTGCCCCACGAATCCAAACTGGCATCTGGAGTGAGTACAATGTACATACAACCCGCTGTATGTATGTACAAACGGATGGGAGATTTGAGACCTCTTCGACTTGGAGTCCTCAGCCTCTTGAAATGTATTGCCTCGACAGGCTATGAGCTTCTCGCCTTCCAACCTGTGCAAGGACGACCAGAAACGTTCATGTAGCGAGCACTGCACTACCCTCCAGCTCCAGCCATCTATATTCGTCCATCTGTCGCACAAGAAAATGCTAGTAGCGGCTGAAATTCCTCAAGTTGGTGGTATTTTAGTGAAAAGACTCCTCAACATCACGCCGCCCACAACACTGCAGCTGGTCTGCGAAGCGGCGAACAGACAGAAATCCTGTGATTCGTCGGAGCCTGGAAGTGGATTCATCTCGGCATGTCCATTTCCTGTCCGGGATGGTGACATGCATTGAAGGTCACGGTGCTGGTGTCTTACTATGTAAAAAAATCCGGTTTCATGGCATGGATCCGAAGGGTCGTACCACACGTCTTGAAATGCACTCGCAGACGACCAAGTTTCTGTTATAATTACCGTCGAAAGAGGAACAACTTTGCTTCACTCCTTCCGTCGAATCCATCTCACTCGCTGCCTCGGATGAGTCACGAGACCCACTCAACAAATATGTATGGACATAGAAAGCTAGAGCTGGAAGCTTGCTTGCTTGGAGAGAAAGAAAAACGCCCCACAGTTCCAACTGCCACTTCTTGCCTCAAAACTCGACGTCGCGCTGCTTGATGGTCGGGAGCAAAATACATACGCAATCCGCCAGCACTCACCCACTTGGTTCCCTCATATGCGCCATCTCTTGTCCGCCGCGCCGCCCGCCTGGCCTGGTCGGGACTCCAAGTTTGGGAAAAATTGAGGACGCCTTATTCTCATCTGTCAGTTGCGAAACACGCTTCTGAACTGCCCTAAGTCTAGCTTCCAGCACAACTCCGGTCCCGTGCCACATGTGGTCGGTGCGAGAGCCTCCACGATGGCCTCGTCAACGTAAGTCGTACAGGACTCTTTTTCTCCTCTGGAGACTCTGTGGCTAACGGGCTTTCTCGCCGAATCTGAATCTTCGCTTGACTTTAGCTTGTTGAAGGATCTTACCAAGGCTATCAATTCCTTCCTCATCGATCCATTCCTTCCGCTGCCGGAATCTTTGCTCAGCCCCCTCAGCGCCTTCTTGCGGCGTCGCGAAGAATACGACGATACAGCTATAGATCAGCTCCAGGAGAACTTATCATCCATCTTCGACAAACGAATCAGGGATAACGATGAAGCGGCCGGGCCATGGATCGCCATTATCCGAAGACTTCTGCCCGGGTTGCCCATGTCCGAGAAAATACTGCCGTGGTTCGATGCGTACAAGCAAATTCTGAACGAAGAACAACCCAATAAGTGTGCGGTTGATGAGACTGTGGCGGCCCTCATGGAACTGGCGGCCCTCATCGATGAGTGGCAGGTCCCCTTTTCAGCCGACTCTGCTTCCAAGCCTGTCATTTGTGGACTGTTCGACCTCTGGATCAATCGCTTCTACCCCGCCCTCCTCGATGGTAGCCCGACTTCCGAATACAACGAGAGGCTTGTTCGAATCTCTCTGTCGAATCTTGGAAGGAAGCGACCGAAAGAACTATTGGCCACCGTGGATGACTACTTGGTGCACAAGACACATCGTAAATCTGCGCTCCGATTCCTATGCGACTTTATTCAGGGGCAACCACCACATCTGCATCAGATCCTTGATACGCCATTGTTTTCAAACCTCTTGATATGCCTTCAACGAGATACATCAACAACAATAGTATCAGCTGCGTTGACAACTCTCATCATGCTTCTACCCCACATGCCCAGTTCATTAGTCCCTCATTTACCGGCATTATTGAACATCTACGGACGCCTTCTATTTTGGGATAGAGAGCATTCAAGATTGACAGTCGCCCCTGATTCCGAAAACGGAAGCGGCGGCGCAGTCACCGGGTCTGGCTGGGAGGTGGCCACGTTTGAAACTGAAGTGGACGACCAAATCATCGCTCACTTGCCCCGGTATTTTACCATTCTCTATGGCCTGTATCCCCTTAATTTCATGGATTATATTCGCAAGCCTCAGAGGTACATGCGTCACGCGAATGCATCTCATCTCAATGATCTCGAAGTGCAGCCTACGGAGATGAGACACCGGTCGGAGAGATTCAAGCATAACCACTTGCTGCACGCCAACTTTTATTCTCTCACCATTGAATCGGAGAAGACTGATGTCAGCCGCTGGATCAAGAGCGAGGCGGCCGAGGTAGTTGCCGAGTGCATGAGCCTCTGTCTGGAAGCCGACATGCACACGTTTGCTGATCCGAGCACGGCCGTACCCGAGCCCGGCGGCGGCGGCGGCGGCGCCAATAGCACCGACACGAATGCAGATAATGATATGACCAACGACGGCTCAAAGGCAGATGTTGCCATACTGGGAGGATTATCTGGCAGCAAGCATGATAGCTGGCGCTACTCTCATGTGACGGCCTCCGACTCCATGTCAAGAAACCATAGCCCAGCAGCCATGATGCGTCGCAGTTCTCAGTCAAGCATCCCGTCGCATCAGGAGTTTGGCGATGGCAGGCCCAGGCCACCAGGCACGTACAGTCCGACCCTAACACTATCGTCATCTTATACTCAGCTCCAGGACCTTATTCAATCCAACAAGGTCATCAAGTCCGGACTTCACCAGTCGCTTGCCGATGAGAGCACACCTTCGCTCGCCATGAGTCATCACGAGTTCGTGGCTGAACGGGCTACCATTTTACCGTCCGAAAACATGGCTCCGCCTCCGCCTCCGCCTCCGCCGGCTCTGCCTCCACATCTACATCCGCTTCCACATGCGTCCAGCTCCCCCTTGCCGGCTTCAACGTCAGAATCGTCTACTCAGGTGGCGCACTTGCAGAAGCTGATTCTGCTTTTGCAAAACGACTTGAGCTTCGAAAGGTACCTCAAACAACAACACATGGCGCACATTGGTGAGATTCGGCGAAAGCAAATGTCGGAGGCGGCCACCGAGGCAGAGACGCAAAACTTGATCATCATGAATCGAAATCTCAAGAGCCGATTCGAGGATGCTAAGAAGTCTGAGATGCGGGCTAAGAAGGAATCGGAAAGGAGTCGCGACATTGCAAAGAAATGGGAAGCCAAACTGACCCACAAGCTGAAAACGCTGCGAGACAAGTCCGAGGAGGCACATGCAGACTCGGAAACGTTGCAAAAGGAGCTGGATGAATCCCTATCCGATTGTGACAAATTGCGCAAGCTACTATACGCCGCCGAGGTCAAGGAACTTGACTTCCGGCAAACAATGAAGTCACTCGAGATGGACGGCACCCAAGTTGAGACCCTCAAGCTCGAAGTAGAGAGACTCACGCGATCGGAGAGAGACCACCAAGCCAAGGAGCTCGAGCGAGCACAGGCCATCAAGTCGGCAAGAGAGGCGGGCAATCAAGCCGAAGTGCTCAGGATGAAGCTGACGGCGTTGCAAAACGACGCGCAACGGACACAGAAGCTGTTCCAGGCACAAATCAAGGCGCTCCAGGCGCAGTTGTCGGAAGCGCACGAGGAGCGTGAACGACCGGGTTGGAATTCCGATATTGCTATAGAGACGGCGCTGGCGGCCAGTCGGGCCAAGCAGGCTGAGCTGCAGACGCAGTATTCTCTGCTTATGCGAAAGTACACTGCTCTTCAATCATCGTTGCTAGACATGCAGTCGGAACACGAGTACGAGCAGCAGCGAGAGCATCGAGAGCGGCAGTCGTCATTTCGGACGGCAACTCTGGCGCAGCAGCAGCAGCAGCAGCAGCAGCTAGTGGACGACCCAGACTACTTGTCATTCTGTACCAGTCCCATGGTCATCAAGTCACGACCACATCGAGCACTATCCAACGCAGAAGCTACGGGCCACAACATGACGTCGCCGGTCGATTCTTCCGAGGCAATGACCTCTGCGGGCGACGCAACTCTGAGTGCGAGTGCCGGCCATTCACATCCGGAAACACCTGCAGCGATGCCCACGTCTCGCATGTCTCCCGACCAGCGTCACTTTGGTAGGTTTCCATGCGTCCTTTCACGCAACCGATGAGAACCGATTGCAATAGACAATGCGTATAAAACGACGTGACTGACAGCATCTGTACAACAGCTGCTTTCCAAAGACTCCGCCGCGAGTCGCGCGACAAGACCAGCAAAGAAGATGGCAGCGGCAGCGGTGGCGGTGGCGGTGGCGGTGGTGGCGGTACAGGGTCGGGCAAATCAAAAAAGGAAAAGAAGGCGTCTGGGCTGCGAGGTATTAGAGGGTTCGTGTAAAGGCGTTGTGAGGACCAACAAATGTGCGTGTTGTTTCCGTACGAATGATGAGAAATGCACTGGATGAGGTGTGCAGGTGTCGTGTGATATGTCGTGTCGATGCCGTGATTGATAATGCACAGCCCTGTTATTCAAAGTCTACCTGGACGGACCTGTCACTGAGGTCCAGTCATGGCACGGAAATGGAAATGGAAGAATCGGACCCGTCACACCACACCCACCGCATGAGTGCGCAGCGCGGGTGGCGCCACAGGACAGGTCCCCGCTACATGTCCTTAATCAGAAGGAATACCATCGGGAGAGGGATTCAGGTCCTTGGATCCTGTGGTGACTATCATGAGGCTGGAGGAAGGACGGTTGGGAATCATACGACCCGCTGCCGCTGGTATGCTGGTTAAGACGAAGGACATTATGCAAGGTGGACCTGCACTGGTATTATTTTTTTATTTATTTTTATTTTTTCTTTTCCTTTTATTAATCCATTCTTTTCTTTTTTCTGTTTACTTTTTCCTTTCTTTTACTTCCCCCGAAACAGCGTACAAGAACCCTAATCTACAACCGAGACCAACAGCCTCGTCGCAAGGAATACGTGTAAGCGTTTCCACGAGCCAAGTGGCCTTGCGTTCCGATCCTAAGACAGACGCAGACGCAGATGCAGACGCTGAACGGCGTGGTTCTTGCCGACTTTCTGCAAGCGCTTTCCGTGATGTGACCGTCGTCCGGATGCGACGCGGATTTGCGCAATGATTCATGCTGTTTGTGTTGTCGATTGAAGGATGCGCTGGTCTGTACATACATACATACATACAGTGACTCCAGGTAATCCCGAACATTTCGCCATATAATTTTGGTGTAAAAAGTTTCGGAATTACCTACGACCCACTGTACATATGTACGTTCATGTGAGTGTATGTATGTATTTGTGGGATGTTGTGGTGGTGTTGGGGTTCACGGCGTGCGTGGGACGGCGTTTTCATCTTACATACTATGTATTTTGTTGGTTTTGATGTACCGTCCTGGTATATAAAGTGGGGGCGAAAGGAGGCACAGTGAGTAGGATGGACGGGCTATTTCAGGAATATTCCTGTCATGTTCCTGATGAGCAATGAGCAATGCGCATTGTGGTGGGTGTGAGTGGGAATGATGTTCATTTTGTCCTTGGTGCGGAGGCCTCTTCCTTCTTGTTTCCCCCCTTTTCTGTTCGAGATTTGGATTTTCCATTCTCGCGGAGAAAACAAAAGTTCAGACAGACCCAGACCCGGTTTACGTGGCTCGGTCAGTGCCGACGAGGTTCATCCAGTACTCGCCCACATTCTGCCATGCACCTGCACTTCTGGTGTAAGTCTGCTCTGTAGTGTTGTTTACAAAAAAGGGCATGTGCGTGAGTACCAGGGCTCTCGAAGAGGCTCTCGAAGAGGCTCTCAAAGATGAGGATTCTGTCATCCCACTGTATGTATAGCGTCGGCACAAAGGAGATTTGTGTTATGTGCACAATCCTGCATTATACAACGTCTCGAGTAGAGTGACCTGGGTTCATGAGTCGCAGCACATTAGCAGGCACAGCATGCTAAGCAGGCGGGCGGGCGGGCAGGCCTTGAGAATAGAATGCGGCTGGTGGATCTCTGGATGCCAGCGGCAAATTAGCAATCATCAATGACAACAACAACAACAACAACAACAACAACAACAACAACGACACACACACACACAGAGTACCTTTCCGCTTGGTCGCCCTGCCAGGCACGATGTAACCAGACCAGACAGATGCCGCTTGAGCCCGCATGCAGCCACGGCGTTCGCTGGGACCCGGCCAAGACAGGACAGCCAGGCCACACGGCATCATGGAGGAGGAAATGCATGACGCGTGGCTCAAGAGAAAGAGGCGTCGGGCTGGCCGTTGGAGAAGAAGGGACCATTAAGCTTTTATTTTGCCTTTTTTTTTCTGGTTGTATCTTTCTTTCTTTCTTTCTTTTTTTTTTTTTTCCTCTTTTTCTCGCTCCTTCTTCTTCCTCTTCTCTTTTGATCCTTCCTTCAACGTCGTGCCAAATCCGTCTCGCCGGACAAACTCAGCTGAGCAGAGTGGCGTAGCAAAGCGAATTCCATTTCTATTCCCCCCAACTCCGTCGAAGAATAGTGCCATGGTCGCTCAGTGGACAAACGCTCGGACGATGTGGGCCTGTCTGTGTCGGCGTCTGCGTCTGCGACTGTGTCCGTCTGAGTCGTTCGTCTCCTCCCTGCTCTGTCCAAGCCACACGACCCCATATTTCTTGAATGTCGTTAGGCTCCTGCCGTCTTTTTTCTTGGCTGGCCGGCGCCCTTGTCGTCTTTTTTTTTTTCGATTTTTTTTCTTTCTTTCGTATTCCTGCGCCACATGCCGGAATAGGAACGGGATCTCCGTCTTGGAAGAACGAGGGGAATGGGGGGGAGGGAGGAGAATGGTGAGAAGACAAAGCTTGACTGGAAGATTCCTCTTGTTGGGCGGACGGGTGAAAAGGTGACTGGGGAAGGTGCCTTGCAGATGTCCCTCCTTCCTTTCATCTCTCAGTGCTCATTTCACCCTGATGCCCTATTCTGCCGTTCCTTTGTGGGCCCGGCGCTCTTGTCTTACCCGCCGTGACTTGAGATGGGCCAGACGCCCGAGTAGGGGCGTGTGGGGACACTGGCCGGCGCTGCTGGTGGAGTCAGGGGCACGCGACGCACGGACTGGCTACTACATGTACCCACCCCCAGCCAGGCTCCGCCCACCAAACGTCTATTTTTCGCGCCTGCGCCACGATGCTTGTAGTGTCAATTCATCTTCCAAGCGTCTGCAGTCCACAGACGCCTCTAGCCTCTGGCTCTGGCCTCTCGCCTGGGCCGTGACGCTCTTGACCTTCTCAACGTCCTAAACGTGATTAGCGTCCAACCCTCGTTAGCGTCCTAAGCCAAAAAAAAACACCCCAGGCTAGCATCGTGCCTAGGTAGGTACGATGCGACGCTGTCGACGGCATCTGATTGGCCACGGCTCCTGGATACCCGGAATACCCGGATTACCCAGCGCATCCATCCCAAAACGCATCGAGTTAAGACAAAAGCAATGTACATGTCGGCAGCACATTGCGCCAGACAGTACATATCCATTGTACGTACAATGTACCTGCACGAAGAAACGTCCAAATGCACATAGATCCTTGTCTTTGTTTGGCTCCGCTCCCGACGACGGTCAGACTCTTCTCCGTTGAGCATAGATACTATGACCGTCCATACATAATATCAGCTCCCGTCCGTTGTTCCTTCCTGCATCTTTTCCTTCCTCCTTCATTGTTTTGGTCTTATCCCACCCTTCCCCCTCATATCATACGTCTCTTGTCTTTCGTTTTGCGAGTGTATCCCCAGCACGGAATAGCATTTTCCGACACTTTCGTTCTTAACCACCCCGTGGATTCCATTCCTGTTCCATATTTTCTCTTTATTTTTATCGTCCACCATGCATTCCTCTCTTCTCACATTGGCCACGGCCGTCTCTGGCGCCAGTGCCGTATTCAATGGCTTCAACTACGGCAACAAGTTCAACGATGGTCGAATCAAGGCCCAGCTCGATTTCGAATCCGAGTTCAAAGCCGCTCAAGGGCTCGAGGGCACCAACGGCAGGTTCAACAGTGCTCGTCTCTACACCATGATCCAGGGAGGCACCGATAACGCGCCCATCTCCGCCATTCCTGCCGCCATCAAGACTCGAACCAGCCTCCTGTTTGGTCTCTGGGCCTCTGCTGGCCAGGAGAACTTCAACAACGAGCTCGCTGCCCTCAAGAAAACCATTGATCTATACTGCGGCCAGCTTGGCGGTCTCGTTGCTGGTATTTCTATCGGTAGCGAAGATCTGTACCGTATTTCCCCCACGGGCATGAAGAACTCTCCCGACCCCGGTGCTGGTCCCGATGTCCTTCTCAAGTACATCAAGTCAGTCCGTGATACCATCAAGGGCTCATGCTTGGAGAAGGCTCCCCTTGGCCACGTCGACACCTGGAACGCCTACTCCAACGACACCAACCTGCCTGTCATCGACGCCCTTGACTGGGTCGGCATGGATACCTACCCCTACTTTGAGAATACCAAGGAGAACGGCGTCGAGAACGGCGCTGAACTCTTCCAGGCTGCCGTTGAAAAGGTTAAGAAGGCCGCGCGCGGCAAGGAGCTTTGGATCACCGAGACCGGCTGGCCCGTCAGCGGTCCCACCGAGAACAAGGCTGTCGCCGGTACCAAGGAAGCCCAGACGTACTGGCAGACTGTTGGCTGCCCCATGTTCGACAACACCAATGTCTGGTGGTACACATTCCAAGATGGTGCCCCCACGACGCCCAGTCCCTCCTTTGGCGTGATCGGATCAACCCTCACCACCAAGCCTCTGTTTGACCTCTCTTGCAAGGGACACACGACCAAGCCCTCTGCCAAGGTCAGCGCACCCGCATCCAGCGCTGCTTCCACCAACACGCTGTCCGGCCAGGCTCCTTCCGCTTCCGGCTCCGGCTCCGGCTCCGGCTCAGGCTCCGGCTCCGGCACCTACATGGCCTCCGGGACCGCCGCCCAGTCAGGTCCTCAAGGAACTGGCAGCGCGAGCCAGAGCATGAGCAACGACGGCAATGGTCCTGCTGTCACTCCTGGTAACGGCGGTCAAGGTGGCGAAGGCGGCTCCGGCACCGTCCCGACTGCTGTCGTGTCTGCGCCCTCTACCCTTCCCTCCAACGCTGGCTCCCACCTGAATGCGCTGGCTGGTGCTGCCGCTGGCCTCTTGATGGCCGCTGCTGCTCTGTAAAAAAACCTTTCACGCTCTTTATCGCTACGGAACAAGATTGCAATACACCATAATACAAAAAAAAGTTTAAGCGACTGTACAGGTTGACATTTTCGTTCCAATGACGCATGCATGCATAGTTATGATTTGGGCAACAAAAACCCATCATCATGGGATCTCACTCACTCAATTGAATAGATATAGACGCTGGACAGCATGAATTAAATGACATTATCTCTCCCGTATCTTGTCGCGAAAATTTCTTGTATATTTTGCATGTGATGGTGATGTCTAAAGCGATGCAAGTCGCACGTGTCCTTTTTTCTGAAACGCAGGAGCTCGACTTTTTGAAACGCACTCGACCTCTGCCGTCCCTGACCGACCCCGACATGCCAAAACTGTCCAGCCCGGCCTCTCCAGACGACACCAACCATGAAACATGATTCGCCAGTCCCATCACAACCCACAATAATCACGGCTCGTCTTTTAGATGACGACCGGGATTGCATTCCCTGATTTCTTTCCGTCCTTGCTGCCATGCCTCCTGCTCAGTGACACGTTTTATCGATCCGTTGCTCAGCGCCGTTCTTTCATCGTTTTTCCACTTAACACCGTTTTTTTCTTACCGAAGACTCCAATCGTCTTGAGGACTCAATCGTCTCGAGGACCCAATCGTCTTGAGGACCCAATCGTCTTGAGCTGCATCGCCTCATCACGACTTCCATCCGTCTTCACCCCTCTCCATGGCACGGACACGACGATTCGCGGCATGGACCGCCGCAGCGGCGTTGGTCGCGGCGTGTTGCGCGCTTGGGGCGTCGCATGCTGGGACGGACGCGCGTGCGCTTGATGTCTCGAAGATGAGTCTGGAGGAGCTGGATGCGCAGTTGCAGGTTTGTTTTTGACTCTTTGGACTGTCTTGTGTTCTTTCTATCTTTCTTTTCATCCCTTTTCTTCTCTCTTCTTTTGCAATTACCTTTTCATAATGGAAATGTAAAAATAACAACTCCCCACAGACATGCCCCATTGTCCAACAACTCAACACCATCAAACACGCCCACCATACCTCGCAGCCTTCATCCCTGACGACGCGCCTCTTCGCCATTCTTTTCCCCGGCTCGCCCGCCGTCAACGCCCTTCTCGCGACGCTGTACATTTCCGGCCCGCCCAACTTTCTCCTCGCGCTGTGTCCTACCGATATTGACCCGTCGTCGCTGAGCGTCATGGTGGCGTTTGCCGTGGGCGGTCTGCTGGGCGATACGCTCTTCCATTTGCTGCCTGAGATTTTCCTGGGCGAGGATGCCGAGGAGAGGGCGCGGTTTGTGCTCGTGGAGCCGAATCGGAATTTGGTGCTGGGATTGGCGATTCTGGTTGGGTTCATGGTGTTTGTGGGAATGGATAAGGGGTTGAGGATCTTGACTGGAGGTCAGGTACATGACCATGGGAGTGGGAGTGGTCATGATCATGGGAGTGGGAGTGGTGCTAATCAGGATGCAGCTGTCGTCGCTACAGGCGTCGAGGAAAAGGCAGAGGGAGCGCTGACGGCGAGGAAGAAAAAGGGCAACAAGGTCGTCGCAAAGAGCGCGGACAAGCCGGTCAAGGAGGTGAACCCCAGTGTGAAGCTGGGTGGATATCTAAACTTGATGTGCGTCGCCATTTTCCCTTTCCTCTTGTCCATCTCCCGTATTCTCACCACAAAAAGAAGAGAGCCTCCCCCACAAAGACACACACAACAAGAAAAAAACACTAATACCAACATCTTCAGTGCCGACTTTACACACAACATCACAGATGGCCTCGCCATGTCGGCCAGCTTCTACGCCTCCCCTACCATTGGCGCCACCACCACCGTCGCCGTCTTCTTTCATGAAATTCCCCACGAGGTTGGCGACTTTGCCCTGCTCGTGCAGTCGGGCTTTTCGAAACGAGCCGCCATGGCCTCGCAGTTTGTTACTGCCATCGGCGCCTTTCTTGGGACGCTGATCGGTATTGCTGTGCAGGAGATGAGCGGTGGTGGTGCAGCAGGAGAGGCAGGCGCCGAGGGCTTTATGCCTAGAAACGAGGGTTTATGGGGGACAAGTCTGGTAGGTTTATCCCCGCCTCGCTCTTTGGAGAAAGAAGAGAGGGAGGGAGAGAGACAACGGTCGTGGTCATCTTTTCCTCTCACCGTATATGCTTGATAGTCCCGGTTGGAAATAGTGCGCTTCATGACTTATTTTGACCGGGTGATTGGATGGCAGAATGGATGACTGACTGAATGACTCGTTCGTGTACAGACCTGGGGCGATATGCTACTTCCATTTACGGCCGGCACCTTTCTCTACGTCGGCACCGTGGCCGTCATCCCGGAGCTCTTGGAGACGGGCCCCCACAAGATGGAGGAGCTGCGCAAGACGCTCGTGCAGTTTACCGCAGTGGCTGTGGGCGCGGGCATCATGCTGTATATTTCGTGGCATGACTGATGGCATTCTGGCGTGGCATCAGGAACTCTGGACAAGGTACAGTGACGGAGATGAGGTCAACGTGGATGGACGTAAGGGAGGCGTAGCTACAAGCACCTAGCAGCATATGCAAACATATATGTATGCATGTAAATGTACATATGCACGCACACACTATAACTATTTCTTGTCCGACGGCCACAGAGGCCAACTGTTTCAATAAGCGGTAACTGGCTGTTCATTTCCAGTGTATCGCTGTCGCCACAGACAAATGAGGGGGACTCTCCAGCTCGAAATTCGGCTCGGTTCAAGGGTCCAGATGCTCTCCCACTTGTGCACGAGTGATGCCGCTCGTTCCTCACAGGCATGACTGCTAGGGTAGTTCAAAGGCCGTTGCGGCAGTGCGACAGTTCCTTTTCAGACAACTCATTGGCCAGTTGGAGCGTAGGACGTCTCGATTCTGGATGACCAAACCACATTGTTCAAGCCATTCATAGCCTGGCGAATGTTTTGGTATGTTTATATGTTTGGCAGCGGGAGGCACATGTCGCATGTGTCGCACGGTCTTTTTTCTAGACGGTGGCCATGTCATGCCTGGGGGACTGCGGGCGTGTCGTCATGTCCTGCGGACTTTGATTTACATGGCGAAACTGCTTCTTCGGACGGGGGCCTCTGATACAGAGCACCTTATCGGCGTCGCACAACAAACAGAGCCTTGCACGTAGACCGCGCCCGTATGCAGAATCTGGTCATTTAACTGTTTTCGGATGGCAGTCCGCCGACGGGAAGGAGTCCGGACGTATCCGCATGAAACGGCCAAAGGGGCTTGTCGAGTCTACGCAAGCAGCTCCCCGTTGTGTGCGTTAGCCAACGGTAATATATATAAAAATAGTAAGAAAAAGGCAAAGACAGAGACGAGGATGATGAAGAAGAAGCAGCTTCCGAAGCCACTAGCCAGTGACCACAAACCTCCCACTGGCGTGCGCGACCTCCATGAGTGAGGCAACTTGTGCGTATGCCGAGCATCTCCCATTAACCTCATGCGCTAAGCTTGACCTTATGCACTAACCCCTAGGTGGCGAAGACCTAGCACATCGTGCATATCAAGGGGTAATAATGCTTGTTTTTTTCAGTAATATGACGGGAGTGATCAACAAGACGCATTATCGATTTTAGGCCTGGGATCTGTATGACGGGCTTTTGCGCCGTTTGACATGCCTTGTTTGACTTTGCCAGCAATATGGTGTCGCATTACGGACAGACGTGTGGTGCTCATGCTTGCAGTCACTAACACGGACTTGCGCACTACATGTGCAATGCATGGATGCTCCAAGGCCTACCGGTCATTTGCAGATGAAAATAAACCTCAGTTGGCCTGTGTAGTCGCTGGCCCTGAAACTGAAGGCATTATTTGCCGCCACAGTCAAGACTTGGCTTGATCGTGATCGTGGGAGGACGGTCGCGCAGTCGAGCATTTGAAGCGATGCTGGTGGGGTTGATTCAGTCAAGAGCGTCGGGGAAAAAGGGTAGACTCTTCTCGTTAGTCGCCGTCTTCTTCACTTGGCCACCTCGAAGCCTGAAAAATGGACCAGGCCATTGATGAAAGAGTCGTCTTCCTATATATTAGCGGTCACAATGGAAAACTGTACATCACAGAAGTTTTTGACCTCGAGGTTCCAGAGCTCGGCAATGTATTGCTGAGCAAGTCAAGTGACAGGTTTCAGCGATTTTTCTGCGGTAATGGTTCCAGCAAACGGTCCGATTTATGGGAGTATATGTGTTGGCAACTTGTGGCGTTGTCATCGCCAATGCATAGTCCACGATCCCCGGACTATAACTACTTTCTTGGTGTTGTCTACCTGATTTGCCTTGGTTTGCCGAAGCCATTCCAACTGCAAGCCATTTGCGCCTTGTACCACCAGTCTCTTTCTTTGCGACAGGCCACCTGCATCGTGCTGCCCCTGTAGACAGGTCAATATAAAATGTAGCCATGGAGTTTATTGCCCTATTTGGAGGTGTGTGTGATGCTGGCCTTGATCCGATTCACTCGCCAACAAAACGCCCTGCGCTGAGACCTGCAGCAGCCCACCAGCCTGTCCAGGTCGAGATTAAAGCCGGCGAGATGCTTGCAAGCTTGCACTTATTGGCGCAAAGCGCTCCCGCGGCAAGTCGGGTCCTCATTCTGTAATGGGTTCTCCGGTTGAATTCTTGTCAACCCTGGCTATCTGGCCGAAGTTATCGGGCCCCCAGATGGGTGATGATCTAAGCCTGCCACCTGATTCAGTGGACCAAGACGTGGAAAAGACTCTTCACGATCACGCGCCCTCAGGTTTACCATTCATATTATGATCCTGCCCTGTCCCCCCCCCTCCGAAGAACCGAAAAAGTTTCTGGCGGTGGAGTAGAGTTGTGGAGTTGTGGAGCTCGAGCGATAGACCTGGACCGCGGCCACGAACCTTTTCGATTGATTATTTTTGATAGTGCGACGTTGAGAACGAACCCTGGGTGTGAGAGCCGGCCAAGTATTGCATCTATGGGTTGGCATGTGGGCAAAACATGGTGCTGGTGAGGCAGGTGGCAGGCGAAATCAGGAGACAGTGGAACTCGATGTAACAAGAAAGCAGCAGAGCTCGGCCGGGACAGTAGCGTTGTATCTGGTTCTCGCACAGCTGCATGTATATATGTATATCAAATATTCGACTTGGAAAGTCTTTGCCCAGGATCCAGAGGGGCAGTTTGAACTGGCTGGTGACGAGAAGGAAAGAGCAATAAGTCAGGCACCCAGTCCGAAGATGGTGGGAGAAGCCAGATGAAGCCAAAAAAAAAAGAAAAGCCACGCGGAGCACAAGAAGTCAAAGATGGCGTGCGCCTGCCAATTCTATTTTCTGTCTGGTGAATTGCGTGCCGTAAATCGCCAGCCGGTATCGGCTGTAAAGTCCTTTCGACCATACAAAGTAGATACAAAAATGACCAAACGCTCCAAACCGACCGACAGCCACATGCGGGCAGGGGAACAACGTTCGCCAACTGCCAGCCAGGTTATTGCTAGGTACCGACATGGGTGGGCAGGTGGCTGGCTGGCCGACTGGCGGGCTTGACCAAGTGGCTCCTTCCTCGTTCCTCCGCGCTGGATCTTGCGAAGCTCTAGAATGGTCGACGACGCCCTCGCCCATCTCCATCTACCTCGGCGTGTGGCAAGTGACCGAGAATAAAAGCAGAATCCCATCCGCACTCCTCATCATGCTTCCTCTTGTCTGTCAGCTTCGCGCCTCTGCGCCTCCGCGACATTTCCCACGAACGTTTTCGCACCTTGACCTCTGCCTTTTTCTGAAATCAGAGCCTTGATTTACCTTTGACCATTGATTCTTACTATTCACAATTGTGTGTCACTTTTTTCTTCTTTTTCTCAGGCTGCTTTTGCATCCCCCTAACTCTAATTTTGATTTTCTTCTTTACGCCACTTACGACGACTTACTCTTCGTTATACTACCGCGGATCGACGACTACCGAATCTAAAATCTACTTCTGCCTCTTTTTTCGTTCTTATAATTATTTTTTTCAAAAAAAAAAAAAAAACGCCATTTCCGTAATAATTGTTTCTGCCTTCTTTTCAAGAGACCGTTTTTTTAACGTAACCATAATCGTTTCTGGAGGTGGAATTTCATAATTGTCGATCACTTCCTGTTCCGGAGTTCAACATTATTCTCCGCTCCAATCGGCTTGCCTCAAAATACCAAAATCGTCATTTCATGGTCGCTCTAATATAACGGAGATTCTGTTTTTCTTGGTCATCGCCTCCTTGTCTCCATTTAACAATCCACTACTACGACGACAAATCACTTCTTGATTCACAATCTTTCCAATCCATATCATGACAACAGGAACGGGGGCTGGTGCTCATCAAAGCAACCCTAGGCCAAACAAAAATGCAGTGACACCGAAAACAGGCAATATCAAGGTCATTATTGATGGGCATTTTAACTCCAGAGTCTACACCTCAGGATCGACTATCTCGGGCCATGCCGTTGTCCAAACACCAAAGGACACCGTCTTTGACGTCTTTGATATCATATTTTCCGGCGTCGCAGCCACACGGCTTGATTTCATTCAGCAATATCCAGCCCGCTCAACCCGGCCCTTCATGAAGCTGCAAATGCCAATCGAGAGATCTGTTCTCCCCGACAACAACGTGTTTGCCGCCGGCAAGACATACAATGTTCCTTTCAATTTTGTTGTGCCCCACCAACTCACAATTGGGGCCTGCAATCATCAATGTCCTTCTCCGGCCGTCCAAGACTGTCATTTGAGGTTGCCTCCCACCGTCGGGCACTGGGAAGCGGATGATTCAGCTCCCGAGATGGCTCAAATCGAATATGCCATCAAAACGAGGGCCTACCGCAAGAGCCCTGAAGCAGGACAAGCCCCGCGGAAGGTCCTCGAGGGTCATCACATTGTCAAAGTACTTCCTTCGCTGCCAGAAGACGCGCCCTTGGACATAACATTTCGAGATGAGAGATATACCATGTCGAAAACCAAGACCATCCGCAAAACTCTCTTCTCAGTCAAGGCTGGCAAGCTGACCATGTCTGCTAATCAGCCTGGTGCTATTATGCTCTCCGCGGATGGACGCAAGGCATGCGGTTCTGTCGCTCGCATCGACCTCGAGTTTGCCCCTTCTTCGGCTGACTGCGGACCGCCCAAAATCAACTCCGTATCAGGAAAGATTACTTCCTCTACGTTCTTCGGCGCGACACCAACCGACCTGCTTCCCAATCTCGGACGGCGCTCTGTATATGCTCCTCATCATTCTCTCAGCTATAGCGTAACCACCTGTCTATTCAACAATAGCAAGATCTTGGAAAAAATGAAGTGGCAGATGCGTAATGTATCTGGACGCCGAGACTCGGGCTACTCTAGCTTTGGCGTCACCGATGAGGACCAGTCAGAAGCCGACTCCCCGCATGCCGCCAAAAATTCAAGCAAAGTGTGTCCGATTCGCCATAACACGGTGCTTGAAATTCCTATCCATATCCCATTGTCGAACAAGAAGTTCTTTCTGCCCACATTTCATTCATGCCTTATTTCTCGCACATATATATTGCACCTCAGTCTCTCTGTTGGCCCTACGAATACGAGCATGTCGCTAGCTATCCCGTTGCAAATTGGCGTCGAAACCATTCACGAACCGCACGATGGTGACCTGCCCAGCTTCGAGAGTGCCATGGCGGAAAGCCGACGGATGAACGGCGGCGCAGTCTTGGATCGACACATTCTCCAACTCCATGAATTGTCGGAACACTCAATTCATATGCTCCCCGGATATGATGAAATCAGTCGTCGTACTATTCGAGCATTTTGATCAAGGACGAATTTTCCTTGTCCCTTGAATACTAGTTATCATGACTTCCTTGTAATTTTATCTTCCTATTCCCATTGGCGACTCCGGCTTTTCTTTTCTTTCTCTTGTCTATTCCTTTAATGGAATGGTATTTCCAGGAATTATGAGCTCCTGCGAGTCAGAAAAGAATGACTTTTCGGTTGGCTTTTTTTTTTCTTTTTTTTTTCTTTTTCTAACCTTTTCCACGCCTGTCTTCCTTTGGACGGTACTTGGTGTTTCTCGGATCGGAAAACGGATAGCGAATTGCGCCTGGCTGGTTACGGAGTTAAGAATTTAAGCTGAGAATGGACAGAAGCGATGTGTTTTGATTCTGAGCCCGGGGTCAATTGTTGCGGTATTGTTTCGCGATGCTAGATGGCGGTCATGGCGCGAGCATGTGAAATGAATGCTTGCTGGAATGAACATGTCCGGACAATTATGAGGGGTTGTTTAGGTATGGGGCTCAATGAGATGATGATATGCTTGATTTATACTCGATATATTCGCAATGGCGACACGGTACTGTACAAAACCATGCGGCGTTGAATCAATGCGGCGTTTCAATAATGCAGATGAAGATGATGTGTAACGTTGAGACCATTTTCTTTCCTACCAAAATGTTTATTGTACAACGGGGAAGCACGATCGGTTGGCATTCAATTTGTGTGGCAAGTCGCTCCAACAAGGTACAAAGCGGGAGAGTATACACGAAAGGGAACTCCCACGATGGAAACCCGGGCAAAAATACTCTGACATCTCATTGTCCGATTTACTAAGAAGATGAGATGATGTCTGGAATGTCTCTATAGCCTGGTTGACGATGATTGAGGGGACAAAAAAAGCAGGTTGGTGCCTTTTATGGGACTAGGTTTGATGTTTTTGTGTGGCTTTGCGGGGTGGCGTTTCCGGGTGCGGCTGGGGTAGGGGATGATGTTGTGATGATTGAGATGCTTTTGGGTTTGCATGACGGTGCGTTCAGCCGTCTTTTTTCCTAGGATGTTTCTGTATTCATTTTCTGTATTTATTTTCTGTAATTTTTCTTCTCCCACTTTTGCCTTCTTCCGTGTGCGGTTGAGGAGTCATGGGAAGCGGAGCTGACTCGGCTGCGAGGGGATGAACGGCTGCAAGGCCACGCCGGTTTCGACTCCTCGTCACGAACATGCATCTGCGTGGAGGCCGCAGCCTGATCGATGGATGGGCGGATGGATGGGCGGATGGATGGTGGGAATACTTCGTATTTGCGGCTGCATGGCGTCGAGTTGGTGGGTGTCGGTCACACGGCCGGACGGGACGGTCTGTCTGCGGTTGTGCCAGCGAGACGTGCGATAGTCGACTTTGTCGGGAGGGGGGAGGGAGGCGGGAGACCAGCGAGGGTTACGGGATCAATGAGATGGAGGGATGGAGGGATGGATTGATGGATTGATGGCATCGACGAAATATGGCCACATGCCATCAGTCTGTTTATGGACTTGACTTGATGATTGATGGATCGCTCAGTCTGTTTATGGACTTGACTTGATTGATGGATCGCATCGCATCGCGCCGAGTGTCAATCGTAGCGTCTCCATATTTTTCTCGCCCAGCAGCCAATCTCGAGGGGGCTGCCTGTCAGTCTGTCCACATGCAGTGAGTGTCCTTTTGCCTGCCCGCACGCCTTCCATATTCCTTCGCGCGGCTCCGAGCTACGAACCCGTCCCGCCATCTTCGGATCTTCTTTCAACCATCGGTCATCTCAACGCCCTGCCAATCCAAGCAAAGGGAACCATCCCACCTTGACTTTCCTACCATCACGACAGCCTCGCTCCATCCATCTCCCTCCGCAGAGCACAAAGACAGTCGCACTTAGCTCTGTGCTAGCCGTGAACCCCATTCCCCCATCCCCCCTCTCCCATCCCCCCTTGGCATCCATCCATCCATCCATCCATCTCACCATCCATCCCTAGCTTCATCGTCGTCTCCTGCCTGCTGCTAGGGTGACCCTCCGCCGGGATACATTTTCCATTCCCATTGCCTTTTCTGGCGTCTGCGTTCTTGGTCACAGTCTCTCCTGTGACATTCTTTTTACTGGTACTCTGTACCGATTTCGCTCGTTTTTCCTCCGTCTCTTCCCCAGAGATATAGACGAACGCGTCTTGTGGTGTTCTGAGCTGTGAGGTACTTTCCCTCTATACCGTCGGTCTCTTCTTTCAATTCGACCGCATATCCCGAGGTGGACCGACACTTGCATCACGCTGGTGATAGACTAGGTCGGATTTATATACGCACGAACCCGACGTAAGCTGAAGCGAAGGCGAAGCTGTTGATCCTTGCGAGCCGGTACAAGGTGCGAGGCACAAGGTCAAAAAGAGAAAAAGGAAAAAAAAGAAAAAAAAGAACGGCGAGAGAATCATCCCAGAAGCGAATCAAAGGACAAGAAGTAGGCAGAGCACTGTGCAGCTGTGAGCATGGCTGGCCGATCGAAAAATGGCCTGGCTGGCCTCTTGTCGTTGGTGCTGATTTGTTCCACGCACGCCTTTTACATTCCAGGTAATCATCAATTGGGACATCACCTTCTGCCAGGACTTTTTTCTTCTTTTTCCTCTTGTTTTTCTTTTCCTACTCCTCTGTTAACACGAAGCCAGGCTGGTCGATTAAGAGCTACAAACCCGAGCAGCAAATCCCTCTCATGGTGAACAAGATTTACTCCGACAACACGCAACTTCAATATGCCTACTACGACCTGCCATTTGTCTGCCCACCGACTGGTCAACACAAGGCTGGCACGGGATTGTTGAGTGGGCAGAGCATCTCGCTAAATTTGGGCGAAGTACTTCGAGGAGACCGAATCATGACATCCGATATCGAGCTTGCGATGAACAAGGACAAGCCCTGTAACTTCCTCTGCAGCAAAGAAATGTCGAGGAAGGACTTGAAACGAACCAAGGAATTGGTTCGGAACGGTTACGTGGCGGAATGGATCGTGGATAACCTCCCCGGAGCTACCAGCTTCGTAACGGTGGACGGGACGAAAAAATACTACGCGGCTGGTTTCAAGCTCGGATATACAGAAATTTCCCCCCGCACCGGAAAGGCTCGCTACTATCTTCACAATCACTTTACCATCGTGATCCGATATCGCAGCGCCGGTGGTCGTGCAGGGGAGCGCGGCGAAAAGGTTATTGTCGGGTTTGAGGTCTATCCGAAGAGCATTGGTAGAGGCAACCGCCGAGACAGTCAAGGTTGTCCGATGGATTTGCAAAATGTCGATGGCGCATTCCAGCTGCATATGACAGCCAACAACAAAACTGCTGATTCGGCACCGAAATATGCCGACTCATCCTCCCACTCTGACCTTGTGGACACAATCGAGGTCGAAGACGACGACAACGACAACGCCGCGGCCGAGGGAACAATGAGCATCCCTTACACGTACGCTGTGTATTTTCGAGAGGACAACAATATTGAATGGGCGCGACGCTGGGATCTATACTTTGTCAATCAGGAGGAAGGATCTCGCATACATTGGCTTGCCATTCTCAATTCGCTCATCATCTGTGGCCTGCTTACAGGTATCGTCATGATCATCCTGGCCAAGACGATTCGGTCCGATATCAAGGGATACAAGGATTCATTGGCCGAGGACGGGAAATTAAGGTTAAAGCGCAAACAAAGGTCTGGGATGCGCTCACCAAAGGAGAAGCCGGGGCTGCTCGACCAAGGAGAGGACGTCAATGACGCCGACGTGTCTTCGGATGACGAGGCACTCGAAGACGTGACTGGATGGAAGCTACTCCATGCTGACGTATTCAGACCACCTCAGTCCGGCAGTCTCCTGGCGCCTCTTGTCGGCTCAGGCATGCAACTCATGTTCATGGCGGCGGGACTCGTGTTCTTGAGCGCTCTGGGAGTTCTGAATCCCAGCTTCCGCGGGGGGTTTATCAGCGTTGGCGTGGGTCTCTTCATTTTTGCTGGCCTCTTTTCCGGCTACTTCTCGGCCCGGGTCTTTAGGAGTTTCGACGGCAAAGACTACAGAGCCAACGCGCTGGTCACTGCTCTTCTCTTCCCAGGGCTCGCGTTCGGTCTCGTCTTTGTGCTGAATCTATTTGTCTGGGCCCAGGCGTCCAGCACGGCCATCCCATTCGGCACTCTGATTGTCATTGTGCTTCTGTGGCTATGCGTCCAGGTACCGCTTGTCGTGGCAGGTTCGTACTACGGGTACACGAGGGCCGGAGCCTGGGAGCACCCGACGCGAACATCGATGGTGGCGCGCCAGGTCCCACGGCAGGCGTGGTACATCAAGCCGATGCAGTCGATTCTAGTGGCTGGGCTGATTCCTTTCGCCGTCATCTTCATCGAGCTTCTCTTTGTGTTTCAGTCCATGTGGCAGGACAAAAGCGGCTACTACTATGTCTTTGGCTTCCTAGCCGTGGTATCCGTCATCCTGGCCATGACCATTGCCGAGGTGACAATCGTGACCATGTACATCCAGCTCTGCTCCGAAAACTACCACTGGTGGTGGCAGTCGTTCCTTGTGGGCGGCGGCAGCGCGCTGTGGGTGTTTGCGTACAGTGTGTGGTACTATTTCTTCAAACTGCACATCACTGGCTTCGTGAGCAGCATGTTGTTCTTTAGCTATAGCTTCATGGCCTGCTGCGTCTACGGTCTTTTGACGGGCACGATTGGATTTCTGAGCGCCTATGCTTTTGTGAGGAGGATATACGGGTATGCTCCCTTGCTGCTTTCTCCCAGGGTTGCCTTTCATGCTAATACCTATGTAGGGCCATCAAAGTCGATTAATGTTGCGTGCATGTGAATCCACTTTGCATGTATACGGCCTTGAGTAAAAATAATCTCCCAAGCCGACGTTGCGTGCATGTGAAACCACCTTGCATGTACGAAAAGCATGTATACGGCCTCGAGTAAAAAAAAATCTCCCAAGCCAAACACCTCGATTGGGAGATATTGTCACCCCTGAGCTATAGCTTAGTAGGTGACTGAGTTTTGAATTATTTTCAGAACGGGCGTTTGATGTTGGGGAGCATATCAGGGATTTTTTTTAACCCTTTTCCTTTTTTTAGATCCTAAATCATAGCGTTTAGGGGTATGCACACTTCTTCTGCAAAATGGTGCTTTTCGTTGGTGAATTGCGTGAATCTGACGTAGAATTCCTGGCCTCTTCCCCTGTCCCGTCCCTTGCGTTGACATGCCGAGGCAGCAAGTGGGTTCAACCGCCAGCAAAGTGTAGAGTTATCTGGCGTTTTTCATCCCAAGGTGAATGAATAGGAGCATTACTGTTTACGGCAGTCATGTTAGGAGCGGCGCTGTAGTTCTGAATTCTGCGCCGTACTATAATAATGAGATGAATGATTTTACTAATATTTAGTATACATGAGTTTACTATGCCGAGTCAGTTAAGACTGTATGGCCTTTATCTGGGAGTCCTTGTCTCTGAATAATAAGAATAATAAAATGAATTTACTAATATTTTAGCATACATGAGTTCACTATGCCGAGTCAGTTAAGACTATATAACCTTTACCCTTAGAAGTCCTTATTTTCAAATAATGATAATAATAATATTCTCCCGTCTTTTCCGCTCCCACTCCCACTCTCGCTCGCTTCCTTCCGCCCTGCTCCGAGTATCAACACTGCCAAGACACACCCTGTACACACCTGGACTCCTTGATTCCAATCCAAATGGCTCGACTACCGGGAAAATAAATACAAAATCTAAAAATCCATAAAAAGTACCCTTCTAATCGTACCCCCGCCCGTACAACAGATTCAACTGCGTGTCAATGAGATGCAACAGCCGTCTATGTGCCAGCCGGGCCATGTGTGACATACATACATACATCATCCCACTGTATGTAGGTACATGTTGTACAGTACGCAGGAGGTCTAGCGCAATTTGTGCACATACATTTTTTGTGCAATAGTACATTATCACACTATACAGCAAGTATCGTGGTCTGCCTTTGAGTCCATAGTATTACTATTGAAGAAATAAAATAAATCGAAAACGCCGTCTAATGTATTCGCCATGCAAAGCAAAAGGCCGTATCGTGTTCCATGTGCGAAAAAGGAAAAAAGAAAGAAAGAAACAAGGCAGGGAAAAAAAGACATATATAATAAAAAAGACATAGAATAAAAACGCAGGTATATAAAAAAGCACAAAAATCAAAAATTTCTATGCGGTCCATAACGCCATCGCTTGCTATTATCCTCAACCCACCAGCGGGCTATAAATGCAGCCTCCTCTGCCCACTTGGCTGCTTCAATGCCATGGGCCACCTCCACCTTTTGTAAGAATACACCAAATTCAAACCCTTGCACCGGATCCTTTTCTGTCGGGTCCAGCTTGAGGTCCGAAAAGCTCCACTCACTATTGTCAATCACTGGCACAACAAGTCGCAGATGCGCTTGTCGAGCATCTCGCACGCTGATCATAGCCCGACCCGGGTTGATGACTGTGAATTGCCAATTGCCCTGGCCCGTCGTCGGAGATGACTTGTGCAGCTTTCGGATCATGCTTTGTCCCTCATAGTTTCGTGTGGCCAGGCTCTTGGCTAATCGGGCATGCCCTGGAGCCAGGGAGCCCGTCTCGACCAGCAGGTCCAGAATGGTGGGGAGTATCTGTATCGACGTCACCGCATCATCGACGTTGATGACCGGCAGCTTTGGGTGTGACAGCACCAGAGGTACATGCAGATTGCCAACATTCCGGTTGTAGTACGCCGAGTACATGTCGTTTTCCGGCATGGACAGACCGTGGTCTCCAACCATGACCACAAGCGTTTCATCAGCCACGCCCTGCTCATCCAGGACAGCCAGCACCTTCCCGAGCCATTTGTCGTCGAAGCCGATGCTGTTGAGGTACCTGGATAAATCCTCCATACCGTCTTGACCAGTCATGGGGACATACGTCTCGTTTTCGGGCAAACCAAACGGATGGTGGCTGGTGCTCGTGAGGTGTGTGAGAAAAACACGCTCGTGCTTCTTCTTGGCCGACACGAAGGCATCCCGCAAGTAGTCCTCGAGCGGGGTTTCCGGTATACTGAAGTAATTGACGTCGGGCATGTCAGATACGCCGTGTTTGGGGATATGGCCTTTTTTGCCCTGGAGGTATTCCTTGGAAATGAGATTCTGCCTGGGATATCCCATGTATTCTAACAAGCCTTGCTCGCTGTCAAAATCCATGGTCGCAGACTGCAGAAACAGACTTTGCCATTGATCGGAAAGGAAGTCGAAGCCATGTGCTGCTTTGCCCCTGTCGTCCTGCGGCACATTGATATGATTCATGGCGTCAAAGACGTGAGGCATACAAGGCGCCGGCAGCTTGTGTACGACTTCGAGGTTGAAATCGGCGACCAACGGCCAAGCGCCGCACAGTGTTCCCACAAGACTCTTGAGCGTGTACGTAGATGATGTGTACACGTTATTGAAATTGATGCCTCCTCGTCTTTTCTTGCCGCTCTGCCGCTTGGCATGCGGGAAGCCGTCATTGTAGTCACCCGTGATGTAGTTCGCATTCGGCGTCAACGAGGCCAGTTTGTTCTCCACTTGGTCCGGCAAGGTTTGGTTTTCGAATGATTCAACAAGCCTGCGCCATATCAACCCGTTCTTTTTGATGGGAAACACATCCTTTCTTGTGCTTTCTAGAAAGACAACGACGACGTGACGGATGGGCACACCAGCCAGCTTGCTGCCAAGACTCGCAAGAATAGCCTCCTTGTCGTTTGATATTTTCAGGGGATCGTGGGCTGAGCTGTAGTGACGTTCGGGGACGTAGCGCTGCCAAAACCCCATCGTTCGGGCAAGTTCCCAAGGGATTCCTGCAGGCGACGAGACATTGTGGACAGCTGTTATGTTATCCCATGCGCGGCCGATGCCCGAATCGTATACGGCAGCCATGTTTTTCAAATGGGGAGACGAGTCGGAAAAATCAACAAAGGGCAAAAGGGCCGAGGTCCAGGACATGAAGACTAGAGAACTGTCGTGGGGTCGGATAAGGAAGCAAATTATCTGGCCGGCGAACGCGCAGCCGATAAACAAGTATATGAACGGCCTGACCCATTGTCGCAAGGAGTAACTCTGTGGTGAGTCCACTTGTGGTGAAGAGGAAGATTCGCTGAAGAGTAGGCCCTCGTCACTCGAGGCGCCGTTTCCCTTTTGGCCGTGTTCAACATCATGCTGCGGGACCAGGCCGTACGCGACTTCGTCGTGGGAGGCAGGGCTAGCAGCAGCCACGGCGAGGCGGTTGATCAAGGGCACTCCTTGCAGGACAGCGGCCAGGGGCCATTTGACCATATCGCTTCCAAAGCCGAATAGAGCAAAAAAGATGTCCTGTAGCACGCAGCTAGCTGCCAGGCCCAACAGTACAACCAGCGTTAAGGAGAAGGTGCCGGAGAGGAACATGGACCACGACGACGAATCGCCCGCTAGGCCAATGTTTCGCCAATGAATCTCCGATCCAGACACAATGAAGAAAGAAACATTGAAGGCGCCGAGGGCGATGACAAAGACTAAGAGGATGCTGGCGGCAAGAGTAGCAATTGATCTGAAGGGGCGCACAACGGCGAAGACCCAGCTGTCGAGTAACAGACGGATCAAGACCAGCAGAAACAGGTCCTGGGCAAAAAAAGAGTAGCCCCAGCGGAGCAAATGCACCCTCGACAGCGCGGTCACATGTGTATGGATGTGTACGGCCTTGGCGCCTAGGACTGAGACAACAGCAAGCGCAAAGACAAAACGCCGGTTGGTGAAGCGGGAGGCCAAGTAAGCGGCAGCCCTTTGGCCTGCCAGTCGTCCAGCGAGCGCTTGTGCACCATGCCGTACATTGGACCACAGGCGCATCATGCATCGGTTGGGATGTTGGTGGGATGCATGGCGACGCTGGCCCAAAGCCATGGCGCAACTAAAGTCGGCGTGTTACAGTGCCAGGGCGGGCGGTCGGTCGGTCGGTCGGTCTTTTGCCGCGAGCGGCTCGATTCGAAGCTTTGGACGGCGTGTGTGTGGGAAGTTGATGTGTTTGTGCTGGTTGGCAGCCGCCGTCGTCTCGACAATTGTTTACGAACCGGACCTATGACCTATGATTGTGTCTTGGTGACCAAACAGGGGCTTCTCAGACTGGCGGCAGTCCAAGGAGAGTTCAAGTAGGAGGGAACGCGTGTTATTATCGCCAAGAGCGAAGGCCTCAGGGTCCAGCCAGATCGTTGGACCCTTGATCGAAATTCAACAAGTCAATGATTGCTTGCTTGCTTGCCGGCTGATGAGTGCTCGAAACAGTCACCAGGCGGCTGGCGACCAGCTCAGCCGCTGGCTGAGTGGGACATCTCCACAGCCAAGATTGATTTAAGGCACCAGCTGGAAGGATCCCCCCTGGCGCGGATCTGTGTGCATGCATATGTTTGCAGATGAGGTGAGGGGTGCGTAGCATGGGTAGATGGATGGATGGGATGGGATGACATCTTGTGTCTTGGTTTGATGATGGATGGCGAAATGAGATAAATAAGGTGTCCGCCTCGCCGGCCCTGAGCATCTGACGGTTCTGCTGCGCACCAGACAAGCCAGACCAGACGCGAGTGACGAAAAGGTTGGACCAAACACGAAGCCTTTCACTGGTGTTGTTCGATTGCAGGCTGTGTCGCTGAATCTCGACGCTCTGGTGGGTACGAAGGAAGGGAACAGGCAGGGGAAATCCGAAAAAACAAAAAAAAAAGGGGGTCAACAACCCGTCCGGTGAGGCTGGTCGTTGCGAGTCGAATCGTGTCATTTGTTCGGGGCTGCTCTGGGCTGGTCCGGACTGGACTGGACTGATGTTGTTGTTTTGGAGAGTTTGGGGAGAGCATCGAAGCGACAGCCGGCCGAGGCTGGCTGAGCAGGAGTCCCGTCCCAATTGGCTCAGACGGACAGCCTCAGTTGTTGTTCAGTGTTCCAGTCGGGAGGTGCGAGCGGGCAGGTGCGAGCGGGCAGGTGCGACCGGACTGGAGCGGCAGGCAGGCAGGCAGGCGCAGCCAGCAGGCGCGAGCCAGCGGCCGGCTAAGCGTTGGTTCTTGCCCCGTGCATCGGAAGCCCAGGTCTGGTGCAGCGAAGCCGAAGACTCGCATCGCAATATTGGTGACACGAGTAATTAGTTATTGGAGCGACCAGAGTCCTGGCGCCCGTCGACGTCCTTGGTCTCCACTTCCCAAGACCCCTTTTCATTGTCCATTGTCCAGACGGCCAATAGACCAGACGAACGGGTTGGTGGACGGTACGTACCCACATGGCGGGCGTGTCGCGTGAGTCTCTCGCGTGGTCTCGATTTCCCCCATCTCAAACCCCCTTTTGATTTGGGCCCAATCCTTTGATTCCTGTGCCTCTTGTCTGTCGCTGGAACGGTCACGCGACTCGTCTCGAGCAGTTTCGCTTTAGACGCGGATCGTCATCCATGCTTGCGCCATCACTTTGCAGGTCCATCCTGCACAATCTACAACAGCATATGCTTGACCGCCTGTGAAACTCCAGACAGAGTCTCTTTTCTTTTAATAGACTATCGTTTAAGGATAAACTTTATTCTATTCTTTGTGTGCCCCCCCCCCCCCTCGGGGGATAATGTGGTGAAATGATCATGGAGCCTTCACAACCCATGTGCCGCAATCCCCCCCTTCCCCTTCCCCTCCCGCCCATCATATCTATTCCAACCGAGCGGATATTCCCCTCCCGCTCATCATATCCATTCCAACCAACCACATATCGCAGGCCGAACATGATCCAGAAGTATCTTCGGGCGTTGCCTCGAGGCACCCCGCCCGCGCAGGGAGACGACCCGACAAACGAACCAAGGTCGGCACGCGTGTACCTAACACGCTAACACCCGCCGCCGCCACCTCCGTCTCCGCCTCCTCCGCCTCCGCCTCCGCCTCCGCCGCCATCCCCACCTCCACCTCCGCCGTCGCCGCTCCCGCCTCCACCCCCGTCGGCGTATCCCGCTCCGCCAAACCACCCATTCCGGCGCCGCGTGTTACGGCGCGGCGCATAAGGGTCGCGGGTGCCGAAGCACAGCGTGGGGAAGCACATTGCGCGTGTGAATCGAAACAGCGGGACCAGGTAGAAAAATTTCGAGCAAGCGGACTGATGGAATAGTCAAACTGATGGACGAGGGCGGAACTGACGTCGCGGTGCACTTGTGAGTTTGGAGAAGATGACGCCTTTTTTTGTTTGGGTTTGCCTTTGGGTGTGCGTTTGAGTATGCGTTGGGTATTCGTTTGGGGACGGAGTTACGTATATAAGCTTGGGGAAAAAAAAAAGAAAGACTGTACATGTGCTCGTGAAACAGCATGGCACGTACTTGTTCAAGAAAAAGGCCCAACGCCAATTATACATGTTACTTTCAAGGCAGACAGGCCGTCAAGTGTACGTACATCCATCTGCTCTCAGCCAGACAGGCAGGACCCGTGCTCGTATCTAACGGCCCCAATAGCTCGCCGACCAGCGCTCGTGACACGAATACCCCCTCTTTTGATCCCGACGCACGAAATCGTTTCCGTTTCTAATCCGTGCTGCGAGGCCCCTCAGTTGGGCGTTCTGGAATTCAGGCGGGGTCACAAAGAAGTGAGGCTGAATAGTTCAAGTTGGCTCCCATATCCCCTCCCCCACATGTTGCCTGCCCTCTTCTTCGTTCTGATGGTTTCTATATATAGCATTATTCTTTTCCTTTGTGCGATTTAGAACATGTACATACACGTGTACACATGTACAATGTCTGTGCCGTGTCACGAGGGTCTTTTAGCGGATGGGACGTGGGACGTGGGACGTGGGGAATTGATAACTGGGCAAGTGCGGAGTTGGTACCACAAATGGACGCTTTGCAAAATCATTTATGAACAAAAAAAAATCAACAACGGTGCATGATTCGCAGTCCTCCAAGACTTCCTCGTACAGGCCTCTCTCGTCCTTCGTCCCTCATCCATCCATCTCATCCACCTACCTCATCGACTCACCCGCCGCGACATCTCCCCCGGCTCGTACCCCCATGCGGCCTCCAAATCACGCAACCGCCAAAGCGCCCCCCATCCCGTCGTGCCATCAATTATGGCAAAGAGGCGCGCAACTTGCAGCTGCTCGGTCGGGTGGGTGAGCAGCCGGCCGGCCACGTACAGTGGCTGTATGGCATTGATGAGACTTGCCTTGTGCGGGTTGGTGTAGGAGATGCCGCATACGCGCCGGGCATGCCAGATGGGAGAGCATTGCGGCGAGGGAAGGCGTGCGGCGGCGGCCGTGGATGGGCGCGATTCGAGCATGAGGATGCATGCGGTGTGGTAGAGCTGATTAGACGAGATGGCGGGGAGGGCCGGGAAGAAGATGGACGGGAAAACGTGGGTGTTGTCATCGTCGTGGCCGTGGCCGTCGTCGGTGGCGGCCGTCGGGGTCATTGTCGCACCCGTACGCGTGCATGTGCTGGGGAGCATGGATCGCGGCCGTGAATCCAGCCAGAGCTGTAGATCCTGCCAGAGACTTGTCCACTGCTCGTCAAAGGGACGGGGGTCCGAGGCGTCGGGCTCTTGAAGCTCCAGCGTGCGCGTGCGCCTGTAGATCAAGTCACATGCCTTTGCGCAGAGATAGACGGCCCAGTTGGCGTGCATGCAGGTGTTGTCCCGGCCATGCTGGTAGAAGATCTGTCTCGCAAAGGTGTCCATGTCCACGTCCGGCTCGTGGCACGTGGTGTGGGCAGGGAAGGTCGAAGAGGCACGAGCATGGGCGTAAGCATGAGGACGAGGACGAGGACGAGGACGACCATATGGCCGTCGCGGAAGCCACTTACTCAGGGGCAGCACCGTGCTCTCGGCGCCGCCCGAGATGATGGCGCCGCAGAGTTCCATGCGCGCATAACACCAGAAGACGGCCTGCAGCAGGCCGCCCGAGAAGCCGGTGATGGCGAAGAAGTCGAACAGGGTGGCGCACCCTTCAATGTGTCGCCGCCAGTTACGCGAGCTGCCCGACATGAGCTCCAGCACGGCCAGAATGCACGCCGTCACCAGCATGTTTGGATCTCGCGCCTCGAGACTGGGACCGAGCAGGCGGATCGATTCCTGGTAGAGCTCCAGGCTGTCGTAGCATTTCTCCAGCAGCGCCTTACGCTCAATCTGTCGCGCCGAGAAGGCGAGCACCGCGAAGAACAGCGGCGGCGACTGCTCCGCCATGATGGGCACGTGGATGCCAAAGTGCCGCTCATCGTCAAATTTGTCGAGATACGGCGCGCACTCGACGATCCAGTTCTGCAGATACCGGACCAGCTTGATCTTGGGGATGCTGACCCTGGCAGCATCGAGACTCGATTTCAGCGACCACGTCTCCTGGCTCTCGTCGTCACGACGCCGTGCAGCTTTGGCGTCAACCGCGGGCGTCACGTTCTTCTTGCCGGCCTGCGGCTGGTTGGGGTCGTGGCTGGAAACGCCGGCGAATAAGACGCATCGAAGCTCTTCTTGAAGTTCGATAAACCGTGGGTTGGCCGCATACTCGTCTGAAGTCGAGTTTGAGCAAGGTGAGAGAAAGTGAGATTCGACCTGGTCGGCCATGTTTGTCGGATAAGATGGAGGTATTGGGGCCTTGGCCGGATCCAAGTGCGCAGTACAGCACAGATCGTTCATTCGGTCACCTCGGGAAGACGAGAAGCCCTGGGGGCTGGGATCGGCTGGGTGGATCGCGCGCGAAATCTGGAGTATGTATGTATGTACTCGACTCAGACTGCCCTCCTCGTCTCGCGATGTTTCAGGCAGGCTATATAAACATGTTGTAATTTGTTTCCCAAAACAGGGGTCGTAGCCTACTGGTCCACATGTGTATATGTATATATCGTGGCCGTCTGATGCCCAGCTTCTTAGTACCTAAGTCAGTAGGGCATTGTTGGTTCCCGCCGAGCATGATTTTCGGCTGCCGAGGTCTGCCTGCCTGTTTTGTGTGGTGTCTGGCAGTCCGGGGTTTTAGTAAAACGCCATGGTCCGGCATGGCTTGACTGAGGAACAAAAAAAAAGTTTAAAAGAATCGGACCCCCGGCTGATATTCCTGGGGCGGCGGAGAACCTCAGGGAGCAAAAAACAAAAACAAAAAAAAAAGAGTCTGGGGCAACGCAGCAAGCAGTTGAGTACAGTACATAAATTTGTGACGCAGCCCAGGTCTTTTGTTCTCGTGCAAAACTCCTGTCCAAAAGGAGCCCCGAACCAACGACCCAGTAATCCAACCCGAGGCATTGGAACACGCAGGCACTTACTCACAAGGGTCCATCTCCATGAACTACCTGTTGAGACAACAAGAGTAAAGGCGCGCAGCTTACACGGCCATGCCTTCGGATCCAGAAGTTTCCGCGTCGAGTGCGCCTCTTCGTCTTGACCCGGTGGAGCGCCTCCATGGGAGCCAAAGGAGTATCTGGAATACTGTCCGATCGAATCCCAAGGTTGTGTTGATCGCTTTTTTTGCATCGTAAGCTTTGTGCCTCCCGATTCCATTCAATCTTAATCAGATTTTTTCTTCTTCTGCTTTCTTAAGAAACAAACAGAGACAAAAAAAAAAGCAACTGCCCAATTGTTTGTTAACATCGTCTATTCACAGGCTCGGAGGTTTCGAATATGGCTACCAGCAGGGTGTTCTGGGACAATCTCTCGTCATGACCCGCTTTGTCGAAAACTTCCCTTCGGTCGTGCAGTCCTCGTCGGCTACCGGTTGGCTGACCTCGGTACTACAGCTGGGCGGCATCATCGGCTCCTTGGCCGCTGGTGTACTGGGGGAGATGATCTCTAGAAAGTACACCATGTTCTTGGCTTGCTGCTGGGTTGTCGTGGGAAGCTATTCGTACATTGGCGCGCGCGCAGGAATGCCTGCTCTACTCTACGCCGGTCGCTTCTGTACCGGCCTTGGTGTCGGCCTGTTCAGCGGCGTTGGGCCTCTTTACAATGCCGAGCTGTCTTCTCCCGAGATCCGAGGCTTCCTGGTGTCCTTTTACCAGTTTGCCACCATTCTGGGCATCATGATGTCCTTTTGGGTAGGCTACGGATGCAACTACATTGGCGGACCCGGCGACTCGCAGACCAATCTCGCCTGGCAGCTGCCATCAATCATTCAAGGTCTTCCGGCAGCTGTTCTTGCTGCAGGTATCTGGTTTATGCCCTTTTCGCCACGATGGCTCGTCAAAGCCGGCCGAGACGAGGAAGCGCGTTCCACGCTTGCCTGGTTGAGGCAGCTTCCTGCGGATCACGAACTGGTCCAAGTCGAGTTCCTCGAGATCAAAGCCGAATCAATCTTTGAGAAGAAGGCTTTTGCTCGAGACTTTCCAAGTATCGCCGAAAAGCAAGAGCAAAGAAAGAATGCCATTCACGAACAGGTTGCACAGTATGTCAACTGTGTACGGACCAAGGACAACATGAAACGGGTTGTCACGGGTTGGATGGTCATGTTTTGGCAGCAGTGGAGTGGGATCGATGCCAGTATGATGAGAAAGATTCATAAAACCCCCCTGAACTCTGATCTGCGCTTTTTTCTTGAAAAAAAAAGCAAAAAAAAAAAGAAAGAAAAAAGAGCAAAAAAAAAGAACGGAGAGACTAATGATTGTCTTTTTCGTCTAGTTATTTATTACGCTGCCAGCATTTTCCAGAGCCTGGGTCTGAAGGGAGGCACCATTGCGCTTCTCGCAACCGGCGTGACAGGAGTTGTGTTCTTGTTGAGCACGGTGCCGGGCATGGTGAGTCTCTGGATCAGTTGGATGCACTGCGACAGAATACTGATTACCAAATGACCAACCATGCAGTTGATGATTGATCGAGTAGGGCGCAAGCCGATGCTTCTTGTGGGATCCGTTGTCATGGGGATCAGCATGGTCTTGGTGGGCATTATTGTAGCCAAGTATCGCCATGACTGGCCGAATCATGTGGCTGCGGGTTGGACAGCCGTTGGTACGTTTTTCACGTCGATCTCATGTTACGCGCGTTTTGCAAGTCCCTGTCGTCTTCATCGGACGGTGGTATGGAGGAGGGGAAGAAAAGGGATGAGAAACGAAAACTGATGCCATTTCGGCCACAGCATTCATCTGGGTATACATCGCGGGATTCGGTGCGACCTGGGGCCCGGTTTCGTGGACGGTGGTGTCGGAGATTTTCCCACTGTCCATCCGAGCCAAGGGCGTGTCGATTGGGGCGTCGAGCAATTGGGTCAACAACTTTGCCATTGCCTTTTTCGTGCCGCCAATGCTGGAAGCGTGGGCATGGGGAACTTACCTCTTTTTTGCCGCATTCCTGACTGCCGGCATATTTTGGGTTTGGTTTTTCCTGCCTGAGACGAAACACGCGACTCTGGAAGACATGGACCGCGTCTTTGGGAGCCACACCGGACAGAAGGATGCGCAGCTGCTGAACGAGGCGCAACGGGAGGTCGGGTTGACGGCGTTTCTGGAGAACACGGACAGGCCTGGGACAGTTGGATTTGGAGTTGAAGTTGAAGTTGCGGCTGCGGCTGCGGCTGGAGTTGTTGAACGATGAAAGTCTGGCCTGGCCTGACCGGATGGGCCCGGTGCCTCGTGTCTTGGCAGGGCGGTCAAGGATCAACTCGTTCAAGGGGCCGAGACTCGAAGGGTTTTGGGGTTCGTCAGATGGCACGGCAAGCGAGGCCACGGGACACGCCGGCTGCTTAGCCCAGACACACACGCAGGCACTTGCACTTGCACACACTTGCACCTGCCCTGCCCTGTCCGGCCCGCACCTGCCCTGCCCTGCCCTGCCCTGTCCGGCCCGCACCTGCCCTGTCCTGCCCTTGCCTCCCCTCCCCTCCCCTCCTCCTCTCCACTCCTCCTCCCCTCACGTCTCCTCCTCTCCCCAGCTTCCTCCCCCCGCCGCCATCCCGAAAACACCTCCACTACGCCTCTGGGGTATATCCAATCAATCAATAAAACACACACGGAATCGGTTCTTGTGCGACAGATACATATACAATTTGAGACTGCATGATGGATTATGATTCAAGTGAAGAAGCGAATGGAACCTTACGCCGTGCTTTTCATGCATGACCCGGTCAACATACAACAATATGTACACACACACACACGTATATATGAATGTATGTACAGCGTGTATGATCTAAAATTTGATCCTACTGACCTGCATCCCCTCCTTGTCTCCACACGAGCCTCCTTGAATTCCTACGATTCCTGCGATTAACATGTGATGGCTCGACGCAACAACCATGGCTCCGTCAAGTCATGAAATCCTTGGAATTATGCACCGGCCTTTGTCAATCGCCTCACCCGAATGAGCATGGCTTTCAGTCTTTCACCCTCGCCGTCAAATCATGCCTGTCGTGCGCTCCACGCCCGAGAGCAAGAGACGCGTCCGCACAGGATGTCTCGCCTGTCGCAAAAGACGCCGGAAATGTACGACCAACTTTTCTTTGCTTCCAGTCTAACGTCATGTGCCCCATCTGATCTTTTCATTTCCAGGCGACGAGGGGAAGCCCTCGTGCACGAGTTGCCAGACCAGGCGGGTGCAGTGCGCGTATCCCGACATGCTGTTCATTCCCAGGGTGGGTGACGAGGTGCCTATCTCGCACGGGAGTTATAGTCGCATCACAGTATGTATGTCTTTTGAGAAATCAAGAAAGGAGAAGGGGAAAAAAAGCCTATAAATTCTGCACAGGCAGTCAATAAATGAAGACAAGAAGGTCTAAGAAAAGAAGAGGAAGAACAGAGAGAGATAGTTAGGACAAAATAAAAAGCGCTGACCTTCGCCAGTTTGTCCATGAACAACATCAAGAACCACCTTCGCCCATCTCCAAAGCCACTCAATCTCAAAGCTCCCTTGCATCATCGCCTTCGTCCCGGGCGACGCCTTTGTTGCCAACACCAGCCAGCATCACCATTGACTCTCTTCTCACGACGACGCTCGTCCACGAGCCAAGTCCACAACTGCCAGGACCCGGCAGTGAGGAACGGCCCCTACTCCATTGGGATGGATACTTCAACATCAGCGGCGTGTCCGAGGTGCGGCGAAGGGCGGCTCTCCTGCGGCACTTTCGCTACAAAATGGCTCCGTGGATAGAGGCGGGAGATCCGAGGGGCCGCTTCGGCCCCGAGTGCATGTTTCTCGCGCAAGAGCACCCCTCCCTCGAGAGTGCCATGCTCGACGTCGCTGCCAAACAGATCAGCGTGTTGCGCCGGCGCAGCAGGGCGGAATCGTCATCTTGGTACCGACACGAGCCGACCAGCTTTCGACGGCGGTACGGGCAGCCCGCTCCAGACGTGACAGATAGTCTGAACGCCACGGCACGGTATCTGTGTGCTGGACCCGAGATTTGGAGAGAGGTGTCGATTGAGCAAATCGCCGTGCTCAAGGGCTCACCGTGTCCTTGTACGCTTCAAGAGCCGATTCAGACACTGATGCGTCTCCATTCGCGATTTGGTATGTCCACCTGTTTTCCTTTCTTGGGTTTTCATCTTCTAATTTTCTGCTGAAATCTCACAGATCTTGCCTCTTCAGTCACATTGCGTCGAGCACCCTGCACGCCCGCTTGGTTCTACGCCCCGAGCCGCCACGCCTGCTTGTCGTCCTCGTCATCATCGCCGACAACATCAATATCACCATCTACAGGAGCAGCAACAACAGCAGCGGTAACAGCAGCAGCAGCAGTAACAACAGCAAAAGCAACACTATGTAATGACACAGACTCCCCCTTCAACATGTACAGCTGGTCGCTCCACCACCTCACCCTCTGTCTCTACCTCATACACGACCTGGACTCCGGCCAACTGGATGAGCCTTCCTCGCAGCAGCCGCCGCCACCGCTTCTCGTCCTCCCCGACGAAACCCTTGTGATGAAGCCCCCTCACGCGAAATGGCTCGCGCTTTGGAAAAGCTGTCAGGCCTGGCGCGCCCGTCGTCCTCTGAGCATGCGTCCCATCGTCGACATTGGCACCATGGAAGCCAATCAGATGCAGCAGGATGGCTCATCCTTCCCCATCCAGCTGTATACTAGTGCGCTGGCCGTGCAAGCTAACATCTTCTACCACCTGACGTCTCTACTGCTGCTGGGACACAAGCCACGGCTACTTAACAAGTTGACGGAGCCGCATGGCAAGCTCGAAGTCATGTATACCTCGCAGGGATGGCATGCACAGCACATCGCGGGGGTGGCGTCGACCAACGAGTTCGCCGAGCAGTGGGATCCAATCGTCTTTGCAGCATTGGTGCTCGTGGGGAGGGAGCTGACGCATAAGGCGCAGCAGAGGGCTTTGTGGGCGTGTTTGAGGGCCGGAGCGGCAGTGACGGGGTTGGTGGCCGAGGACGGGCCGGAGATGAGGAGTCTGGGGGACGGTTGGAGGGCTTGGGAGGGGTCAGAAGAGTGAGTGAAGGGGGGGGTTGCGTCTGGTCAGTGTGTAAAGTGTGTATATGCAATCATGCCGTGTATAGTAAAGTCATTTATACAATCTAGAGAAGCGCTGGCTTTTTTTGTCTCCCAATTGGAAAATGTTTCAAAGGGGAAAAGAGCAGGAAGTTTGAGTGAAACTTGTGATCAAGGTTTGAGCAAACGCGTATTTAGGATGCCTCTTCGTTGAAGAGACGCACGTGCATAGTTCATGGGAATGTACTTGTGCGAGAAAAGGATGGAAAACAAAGAAAAATCGTAATAATAATACTGATGATAATAACGATTATAAACACAATAAAAAATTATAATTATAAATAATCATAATTATAATAATGATAAGCATACTTACTATAATCATAATAATATTCATACTAATTACATTTATACTAATAACATTCGTACTAATCACATTCGTACTAATCACATTTATACTAATCATTTATGCAATGGACATACTTGGATATAGCCTAACTAATAAGAGAGCACCACACTACCACACTACAGACAGAGATAAACGAACCCCCTCCCCTTCTCCCTAGCGCCATGTATCAGACAAGGTCCCGTTGCTACCGCACCCAGTGGATGAATTGGCGCTCAGATTGGGATCCCGGAGCCAGACAATACTTCCGCTCACAGTCTTCTTGATGTACTTGTACTGGAAGTTTGTGGCGGCCGGGAGCTGGATCTGGACTGTCCACAGGGGATTGTCAGGCGTGTACCCCGCGGCACTCAAGGGGATGGCGGTGGTGGGGGACCAGTTCTTGAGCTCGTCGAGAGAGCCGGTGAGGAAGATGGCCTCGCCGAATCGGGTCTGGACCCTGATGTTGAAGGTCATGGTTGAGCGGCATGCCGCGGCAGGAGAGCAGACGGCGGGGATGACATGGGACGACGGCTCGCCCCAGGACAAAGCAACGGCGCCCGATCGTCGTTTTGTCATGCTGACGAAGGCGGCGTAGGACCAGGTCAGGTCGGCAGCCGATCGGGGAAGACCCGACTTCTTGTCAAACTGCTCGGCGAGGGATCCGTCGCGGGGCGTGTACTCTTGCACGAGAGCGACGAAGCCGTCGGCGTAGGTGGACACGGCGGCTAAAATGGCTGCATAGGTTGCCGACCCGCTGGGGTAGTTTCCCACGGCAATGGAGGGGACGACATCGCGGAAGAAGCCAAGGGAGACGCTGTCGACGGAGACGGCGCCGATTCTGCGCCACTGGTAGACGGCGTCGTGGAGTTGCTCCGCCGCGGCGAGCGTGGTCAGGTACCACGGGTTGCCGTCCTGGTAGACGTCCTCGGCGTAGCGGCCGACGGCAGCAGCCTGGCCGGGTCCTCTGCCGCGGTTGACATGGTAGATGGCGCGGAAGGAATCGACGACGGCCTTGTGGTTGGCAAGGGCGCGCGAGGAGCACGGCTGGAAGGTGGCGTCGGTGCAGGCGGCGGCCGGATCAAACGTGTGGATGGACGAGAGCATAGAATTGGCATCCTTGCCACTGCGGCCAGCCTTGGCCTTGGCGTTGGTGTTGATGTTGGACTCGATGTAGCCCCTCGCCCCGGACCAGAAACTCTGAGCAAAGCAGAGAACCTGCGAGGCCGTGCTCTCGCAGTCAGGACATGGCTCTCCGAGGGCTTTGGCCAGAGCCGCGCCCTGCACGAGCGCGCGATGCGTGGCCGCGACGGTGAAGAAGGACGATCCGTTTACTTCCTCCCAGAGGTCGAAGCCGGTCCTGTTCCAGTACGCGACTGCATAGGCCAGATCCCGGGCAATGACGGGCCAGACCGTGCGGGAGGCCTCGGCCGAGCCGCCATTCGCGAGAAGCCAGTCGGCGTAGATGGTGAGGGCGGTGGCGCGCAGAGGAGGTCCGTCGCGTTGAGGCCGGCCCCAGGGATCCGTGAACTGCGTGAGGTTGACGTGGAACTTGGGCTCGCCAAGGCCGCCGGTCGTCGGACCTCCGGACGGGTTGGACGTGTCCTGGAGTTTGGCTTGCGAGGACACGTACTGCTGGATGGTGGGGCGTAGGGAGACATTTCCGGCGAGGAGGTGCTCGATGAGGACTTTGAGGGTCAGGGCAGCGTCGCGGGTCCAGGTGTAGAAATCTAGTGTTGATTTCAATTTTTATGTTTTTTTTTCTCTTCTTTTTCTTCTTTCTCTTTGACTCGCACATCACTATTGATGAACCTGCTATCTAGGGTCTAGGAGAAAAGGGGGAGGGGGGAGAAGGAGAACAAGAGCGGAAACCAAACCCACGACGTCTGCAAAAAAAACGGCTTATACTCACAGTCCGGATCCTGCTTGCTAGGACTAGCTATCACAACACCCGGGGCAGCTTCGCCAGCTTTGGATCCACGAGACCCGATATTAGCCAAAATACCCTGCCAGGAAATGGAATCCTGCGTCGCGATGAAGTGCTCGACGCCCACGTTCACGCCCACGCCGTCGTGACGGCTGCCGAGACGGCCCGCGTAGACAGCCGAGGTATCTAGCCAGAGACCGCTCATGACGGCCAGGGCGGTCGTCAGACATGTCATCATGTTGCTTCGGAGGAGCAGCGCGAAAAGCGGCGGCCGGGGTCGAGGAGGACGGGGATTTGGATCTATCGGGGGTGGTGGAGGTGATGAGAAGGCAGATGACCGGGTACAGGGGATCGGAAGAAACGGAAGCGGGATGGAGAGCTTGAGGGCTTTTACGTCGAAGTGGACGGCCATGGTGGCACATTGCGGCGTCGGCGTCATTTCTGGACGCAGGCCATGGACGCAAGCGATGGACTGTGGACGACGGTCGTGGGACGATGGGCGCAGAATGCAGAAGAGACGGCGGCGTGACGGTGATACGCTGCACAGTGCGGACAATGCATAGTCGGACACGGTGCGCACGGCTCGCTTAGCGGGTTGCATTTTTGGCCGTAAAGCGTTGCATCAGGCAGGTCTGGTTCGTTCATTGATGCAGCGCCCAGTCGTATCGTTCGCCCCGCTCTCGCCCTCCGCATTCCCCGCACGCGCTAGACCGAATACGTAATGGTGAGCTGGCCTAGGGACCCGGCTGTCGCCGCCCCGTTTTCCGCCTTCCGCCTTCCGTTCGCCGCTTCCGGCCCCACCTTCTTGTGCCTGCAAACCCGGCCACGACCCGGCCACCACGGCCACGTGCAGGGACCACGACCCAGTATTCTAGAGAGCTTGATCAAGATGGCACAGAGGTTGAAAATCTAGGTCGATTATGGAGATGTCTTCTGCCTGCTTGCGAGACTTCCCTACTGGGGTTGAGGGCTCCTCATATGTTTCTACAGCAGAAAACCCACTGCACAACGGCTCCGAATAGCAATGCTTCTTGTTATAGCCAAGTGCGAATTTGTCAGTGTTGCAGATGACTTTGTTCCTTTTTCAATCCTTGATTTTTTTTATTACACGCGACGTTTTTGATCACACACGACGTATGGCACGGTCCAGTAGACCGTCCGATGTCAAGAGGTCTGGTATGTCAAGAGGACTGATTAAATTATTGACTCTTCGCAGTGGAGCGAAAAAAAATGTTGATTTACCGCAGGGGAGAAAAAACAAAAGAAAAAAAAATTCTAAGATAAGGGGGGAACATCCTGTAAAATAGTCAGGAGGGGTAGGCAGCCTCACTTTGAAGAGCAAAAAGTGTACGGGTTACATCAGCCTGGGCATGTTTTGCAAGTGAGAGAAACGACAGGTTGTACGTTTTACGCAGGCGGCAACATATGGTTGAACTTCCAACGCATTGTCAGGCAACTTGTGATATTCTTACATTATTGGAGGGAATATAGAAAACAAATAGCCCTTTGCTGAACAGACTTTGTTTCAGGCGCCCGTACGCGCCCAGACCAGTTTTTTCACACCCATGACCGACCACAGAAAAAACAAATAAGATGCCAGAAAGATAAGAGAGAGAGGGGGGGGAGGAAGCCCGAAGATAGAATGAGCGCAAAAGAAACACAAGGCAATAGTTCAGTCTCAATTCCCGTTCAGGCTCATTGATGATGACAACGACGGAGACGCTTCATCAGAAAGCTCTTGGACATATCTCAGCGCCTCATTCGCTATCCATATGTCAATGCTGGGGCTGCGACAAACGGAATGACGGATGAGCTGGCCCTTGAGCATGGAAATCTCCTGCATGAGACACAGTCGCTCCGACATGAGCCGGACGTACAGCCCTTCTGCATTGCCGGCCACCTGCTCAAGTCTCTCGATCCATTCGATTTTTCGCTTGCGGCACTTTGAAGCCGCGATGCGGTTCTTGCTAAGCGCTTCCTCTCGCAGGCTAGATCGGGACGCGCCCTTGTTATCGTCCGTCTCTGGACTTTTCGTCGCCTCGGCGGCGCGAGCCTGGAGGTCGGTGTCTGGGTCGGCGTTTTGCGCTGATGCTGCTGCTGGTGCTGGCGATGATGATTCGCCGGGACCGAGTCGGGCATCGAGACTCGTCGTGGTGGTGACTTGCGCGAAGAGCTTGCGCGGACACTGGTCGTCGTCTTGCTGGCTCTTGTTGACCGTGGGCGGTGATGTTGAGAAGTGGAAATCGACGGGGTGGTTGGAATGAATTTCGAAGGCGGTCATGGTATCGGTTGTGGGCGCAGCTTGATGGACGGCGGATGAGTTGGCAGATGAGTTGTCGGATGAGTTGAGGGTGTAAAATATATCATCGGCTAAGAAGAGGAGTTAGTTTTTTTAAGGCCTTTTTATAATAACTCTCTCTAGTACTTTATTTCTTTTTCTGTGCCTCTTTTTGAGCAATAAAAATGGTCCTCACCAAAGCCTCTCAGCAGACCATTGTCCGGTTGAGCGTCTTGCTCCTCGTCATAGTGCAAGCACCACTGACTCATTGCCATGGCGTATCGATTGCCTCAAAGTCGGCAAGACTGCCTGCTAGTGGAAAACCAAGGGCCTTGTTTATATGATCATGCTTTGACGCCCGTGTTCCCCGCAATGATTTTCTGGATTTGTGTGTGTTTTTTCTCTCTTTTTTTTTTAGCCTCTATTCTTGGTTCTGTTTCCTTGTCTTTGTCTTTGGGAGACTTTTTACATTTCTTTTTTTTTTTAAAAAAAAAAACAGATATAAATTTTCTTTTTTTTTCAAAAAAAGTCGTCTGCGTGTATTTCTTGTCTGAAGTTGACGGGTGAATAGAGTTTTACCCTTGTCGTCGTTGTCCAGAAGAAATAAAACCATATAGACGAAAACCGGATAGACTTTAAATCAAGCTGGTCTGTTTTCCTTCTTCTTTTGTTTCTGAAGAAACGTTTTTAGCTTTCCACATTTGCGAGTGCTAGCTAGATTTGGAAAACTGGCGTGCCTTTTTCTCTTCACCCTCCCGAGAAAGAGAGGGGTGTGTGACGTAAATCGTGAATCGAAGCCGGGCTAGTTTTCCCACGGCTCGCGCTGTGCCCGCCCCGACATGGACCAGGCCATGCTTCGTTGTGACGTCCGAGTTCGCTGTCTTGTGTTTTCAGCTTCGAAGGAAGCCAGAGAGTGACGAAAAAAAGGAAGAGAGGGAGGTACCTAAAGAGGCAGTGTTGCGAATGAGTCAGACTGCTTCCTGGTTTCTATCGTAAGTTCTTGATTTCGAGACTACCATGTGGAAGAGCATATCACAATTTTTTTTTTTTTTTGGGTGTCCCCTCTTCCTTCATTTCGCTTTCCCGTTTTGATCGCGTGTGTTCATGCGGCTGATGTCAATCGCGACAATGTGTGCATGGAATACTACGTTCATATCATATTCATCATTCATCAATTGACGAGGACGTTCGTCGCCTTGCCGGAGATGCAAGTAAGACATTGAAAGGGCTTTCCCCGTCCGGTTTTTTTTCTTTCTTCTGGCGAGTCCACTGGTGAGGATAGATTCATTGGTTTGATGTTGTGTATTTTCCCGCATTCAAGAGCAATGCCGGGGGCGGGCAATGGGTTCATGATACATCGAGCACGCGGATTGGTACATGCAATACCGAGGCGACACAGTCGAGGAGGTCGCATTCTGACTTGTGTGGTTACAATGCATCAACTAGTCTGTTGCGGGGAAGAAGCACAACAGGGAAAAATGTGAACAAGGATCAAACACCACATGCTTTATGCATGAACGATTACCTCTTTCTCATCCTGGATCGGCCGTCTTTATCTCTCATCGCCAACGTGCATGGATGAAAAACGACGACATTCCTGTCTTTGCTCATGATAAGCTTTTTCTTTCTTTCCTTCTTTCTTTTTATATTCCTTTTTTTCCTGTTCTTTTCTTTCCATTTTTGTCTTTCTCTCGTGTTTTTTTTTCTCTGGGCCCCATGATCACCAGTTTTTCGTGAATATGCCGGTCTACAAAAAAGCCTTTCAAAGCCCGGTTTCACTTGCGCCAATGCTGATTGCCGACGGGATTGCGGCATGTTGAGCAATGTCTGCCCATGTGAATGAATTTCCTGTGACAATGGGAATATGCACAGTGGAACAGTAATACGAATGAGGGAGGGAGAAGAGAGTGGAGAAAAGGGTCTACATATTACAGTGCAAAAAGGCCCCCCCGCTTTCGACAAAAACATCTAGAAAAAAGACAGGGGAGAGAAAAATAACAAAGAGGAGACTGCAAGGAGAGAAAATGAGAAACACGAGAGCCTGGCACGCAGGAATCCAGCACGTGCCATCTCCTGCACAGGAATCAAGATCTCTAGTGGCTCATGAATTATTTCCTACAATTCTCATATCACATTAACATTTTGTTGGTGCTATATTAAAAATGTGTCCTTTCACACATCTCTTGAAAATTTACACCTGGCGATAATCGGACCTACACGACTCATGAATACTGCACGTCAGTCAGAGTGACAAAGGGGGCTTCAGGAGGGGACCAGTAGGATTGCTTGGGTATTTCAGACCGGGATTCGTCTCCCATCTTGGCGAATGCATATGATTGATCGATCCAATAATCGAATCCAAGCCATCTATCCGAGTCGGCCTCCACAGTAGGTCATTAGTGATCTCGAAACTCTCGTCAGCAAAATTACATAGAAAAATGTTCTGAAATACTTGGAACCCACTGCCTAATACACTGGAGGGTGGTGACTATTAAAATATTTTTGGCCATTCTTGGACGAACGCCACACCGGGTAGTGGCGGATTTATCCAACATGACGCTGATATGTGTGTGGTCTCTGTGCGAGGGGGCCGTTTGACGGGGGGAACGGACGCCTATTTTCGAGATCCACCCTTTCGCCTTGTTTATCCATCGTATTTCTGATGCAAGGTATATGGAACATCTGGGTGTGCTTGATGCCTGTCCACACATCACCGCCTATAGTCCATCTACAAATGAAATTTCCAGAAGACGGTTTTCCGCAACCGCAATGAGGGGTTTTCTTTTCTTTTCTTTTTCTTTTTTTTTTCCAGGAGGAGCGGAGGGTTTGATGCGTTGTCTGGAATATTTGAATTCAGTGTGGCTTCATTTATGCCTGTAATACATTATGGACATGCGCAGTGTACGTTAGCCTTGAATTCACGTTCAGGAATGCAGCACCTTCGGGTAAACCACTCCGTGGCCCAGTTCGTATTTTCGAATCCATATCGTTTTTTTTTCTTGGGCGCAGGGAAAGTGGAGAAGAGTTGTATTTTTTTCCCTAGCTATACGCTCAATACCTAATGTTGATAAAAAGGAGAGAGAAATAGGGAAGAGAAAAGGGAAAAGAGAAGTTGAATTTCGAAGAGAGGCTTTCCTCATTGTATGGAATAAATTTACATTTTAGGCTTGTGTTTTTATCATTGATCGTTTATAACCAGAGTTTTACCAGCGACATGGCTAGGACTCGGGAAGGGCTCGGGGACGGACTCGGGACGGGACTTAAGACGGACTCGGGACGGGACTTGGGAGGAGCGACTGGGCTTGACGGAAATAACACGGACAGCTCGTTGCTGTGGGTCTCACACAAAGAGATGTGGATTGTCGTGGGGTGCAGTGCAGGGGGGGTGGGTGGAGTCCGGTCTGTCTGGTCAGTCCAGACACAAGTGGGATGGGGACGACTTCCTGGCCTGGATAAGACGCGTGCGGGGTCGGCGTTGCATTCGCGTTTGCATTTGCATTTGCATTTGCATTTGCATTTGCATTCGTTGTCCGATGCGTTTGCATGTGCACCACTCTGGACCGGGGCGTTGACTCCGGAGACGGCCAAGCAATGCATACGCATGAGCATGCAGTACTCTAGGGTACTCAGGGTCTCTGCGAATCCGGGGTGCCCGTCACCGAGGCGTCTGGTGTCTGGTGTGGTGTGGGTTGCTCCTGCCTCGTACCAGGTACGTGACGTGGTGGCTTGGCAAGACTAAATACCGCATTCTGAAAAGACGATGCGAATTCGAAATGCTTGCCCATCCCCTCACACAAGTCCATGCCGATGCCCATGAATTCATGCCCGCCCATGCATTCATGCCCGCCCATGCATCCATTGTCTGCAGCCCAAGTCACGAGACGATTGACACGTCCCTCCTGTTATTTTCCAACATTCTCATGAACCCCGAAGCCTCGTCCTCGTTCGACACTGCTTTTCACCCCGTCGCAAACGACAAGTTACGTCTGTTCTCGTCTCCGGCGGCGTTTTCAAGAAGTCATCCATCGCGGGCCAGAACGAGCAGCAGCAGCAGCAGAACCAGCAGCACCAGCACCAGCAGCACCAGCAGCGGCATCCCATCTTCGCCCCAACCTCGGTCCTCAATGGAGAACCTATTCATCCCAGTAGACACTTGGAGAGGCCATGTTCTCGTCTCTACATGTCTGTTATCGCCCTCAACTGAAGTCGATGGTGACGGCACGTGTCTAGACTGCAGTCTCAGTCTCTCCCATCGAATGCCACCGCCCAAGGACAGAAACACCAAGAACGCGCACGCAACACGATCGCCATTGCCGGATTTCTGGAAACACCACAGCCAAACCGAATCTGTCATCAATACCGCTTACGGCTCAGATCATGTCTCGTCGCCGCCGTCGCCGCCACCACATCCGATAACAGGCATCAGTCCATCAAGGTTCGCGCACTGCTTCCAACACTTTCGAGCTTTGTTGTAAACTCTGGTCTTGACATGCTGCTGACCCGACCAAAAAATAGCGCCCAACACAGAGAGTCCCTTAGCCCAGCATACGCTTTATCGTCCATACCCAGCGACTCGCCAAGAACAGACTTTGGCTCACCGCCATCTCTCTGTTGGACGCCCAATAGCTTTAGGTCAAACTGCACCTCGTTCGCCGACTGGGATGACACCGCCGCCACACTGACCAGCCCGCCCAGCACAGCTGCGGATTTCTGGTCAACTCCTTGGACGCCTTGGTCGGATCAACAACTGCACGAGCTGCAGCAGGCGCAGTTCCTTTTCTTCCAACCCTTCTGGTATCCTGAGCATGAGCATACCAAGCGCAGACGGTTGAGCCTGGAGATGTGCTCAGCACAACGTGTGTACGACAATGGCACTCGGACCAATAAGTGGCTCCTCTGATACGACCAATGATGCGGCAGGCGTAGAACTTTTTTTTTTTTTTTTTTTTTTTTTTTTCATGCTTTTTCTTCACGTTCTTTCATGTTCTTTCATGACTTTCATTTCCTCGTCTTCCATGACTACAATTTTCTCATGATAAATGTCTTTTTTTTGGAGGGGGTTACTAAGTTCCAGGCTCGTGTAAACGTGCAAGACACAGACAGACCACAGTGGCAAGAGGGAGAGAGTTCTGCTTCACTTTGGCGTTTAACCAAACAAGACAGGAGCAATGGGCGACCGTGCTACATGACTAGATCTTTATTTCTTCTTCTTCTTCTTCTTCTTCTCTTCTTCTTCTTCTTCTTCTTCTCTTCTTCTTCTTCTCTTCTTCTTCTTAAATGACGTCAGCTGCAAATCAGGGTCCAATCACAACAAAGGAAGACGGGCAAATAGAAAAAATGGAGACATGGACCAGGGGGAAAAACAGGGACTGCTGCGATGAATAGCTTCCTACAGGCCGGCTGACCAGCTGTCGGGGCTCAGCTGGTACTTGGGTGCAAACAAGCATGTAGTAGTTATGACGTCAGGTTGATCAATCGGTCAGCTTAGGGTTTGGTGTGTGTACATGTTAGAGCCGGTAGATACAGAGGGGGTGGTCGGTGACTCCTAAACTCGTCAATACGAAATGATATGACAAAACATCTGGAACTACCTCATCGCACAATAGGTGGCCAGGTCCCACATACAGATCGTCGACCTAGAGCTGCTAACGTGGCCAAGCATATGCATGTAAGTGCTACCTGGCTGCGGAAATCGGCAAAAAAGCCCGACGTGGAGCAAGCCACGCGTCAGGTTTCACGGCCAAGCCATGACGTACATGGCACCGTTGGATGGCAATGGGAATGTCTGATGCAAAAAATGGGAGTTTTTTTTTTTCGTTTTTTTTTTCTCCATGATGATGAGCATGATGATAAAAATGCTGGTTTCTCACGACCCATTTCCCATTCTGCACTCTTTCTCACCGACAAATTCATTCTCAACCCCCCCCCCCCCCCCCCCCCAAAAGGCAAAAGGTCCTTGACGAGGCCAGATGCTTTCATCCGCCTCCTCCTCCTCATCATCTCAACTGTGCAGGTTCGTCCGCAGTCACCGACCAGTCTGCGATGACAACCCAACCAAGGCGCTAGGCGGCAGGCAATGCACAACCCCACAGCCAAATGGTGTCCCATCTCAGTCAGGTCTGGTCTTACATATACCATCCTACTCCCTCCGAGAGACCCCGACACCCCTGAGGCCTCGAGATTCGCGCTAGGACGCTGCTGTAGGACCAAGTGGTTCCGACCAGACAGCTTGGAAGCATCATACATAGACATGTATTCATCATCCTGCAGGAAAAGGCCAACGCGATTGCTGTCTCATAGGCCAACACGGTCTTTTTTTTTTCTCCGCGCGCAGGGGACGCAGGGGAAGTGGAAAACAAATCGTGCCACACACAAACACACGCACACCTGTTACTGTAGATACGCTCACGCACGTTTGGTTCCGTCGAGTCGACGGATAAATGCCGTTCAAATCAAATAAAATAAAAACTGTCTGTACACAGGAAACCTCATTTCGTCCGCCGCCGTTCAACTGTGGAACCAGAAGTGTGCAGTGTTTGCAGGCGTGGCTGAGTCATGAGTAGATTCTGCAGGCCTGAGTGGTGCATGTGCATGTCATGATGAGATTGTGTAGCTTGTGGCCTCGACTCTGATTCTGGAACTTTTCTTCTTTGTGCTCTCTTTTTTTTTTTAAAAAAAAAAAAAAAAAAAAAAGATGCGGCGACTGGAGAAGCGAGTGGACAAGACGGGCGCGGATCTGCCCGACGGTCAACTTGGTGAACAGCACACCAGACTGTAGATACTAGCGAAAACCCCAGACCAGGAAGAATTCCAACTTGCCCAAACCTGCCAGGACCCAGGATAGCAGGGCGACCCGGTGCAACAACGCCGCAACGGCTCCAACTGCGACCCTCCTACAGAGGCACCGTCCGTCATTCCAAGGGGCAGCCAGGCCGATATGCACATGGTCCAAGACCAGTATCTCGTCGTCATCAATTTCTTGTTCCAAGCCGTTGCCGTCCGTTGCCGTGCCGTCCAGGGGGCCGGGGGAGGGGGGGGGGGGGGGGGGGGGGGGTACAGAAAGGATGAGAGACCCGGTGTAGTCTTTCTATAGGCGCTTGGGCTGGGAACGGGCCGGAATGGCGGTGCATAGCGGTGGACGCGGCGGAAGGGGGGAGTACGTGGAGATGCGATGTGATGTGAAGGAGGTTCGTCTCTCGTATCGGCTTTTGTGTGAATAGCCCGAGACTGACGTCGTTTTGGTGCTACCGGCGCGGCGTGATTGAACGGGCGAAGAAGGACAGCAGGATGCTGTGCATGGAGGGGAACGAGAGCATGTTACGCAGGTTGCGTAGGGGCTAGGAGGGAAGAGAATCAAACAGGGTAGAGGGGGCAGTGGGAAATCTGTCTAGAAAGATGGAGGAGAGAGGAGAATTAAGGGTGGATGGAAAGAGAAGAAATAGGAGAGGGGGAAAAAAGAATAAAAGAATGTTTTTTTTTCCTTTTAAAAAAACAAGAGTGAATACAGAGAACATTCATATAAGCTTAAACAATAGGGAAAAAAACAAGAAAAAAAAACAAGACGACAATAAATCACCATGGCCAACTCCTCACCCTTCGAGTGGCTCCCGCGGCCTACCAAGACATATCACTCGTCAACCTACGACCGCATCTCGGCACGCCATGGCTTCGACGGCCTCGGAAAGACGGTTCTTATCACCGGCGGCTCCATGGGCATTGGGCTCAGCATAGCCCAGGCTTTCGCGGGCGCAGGCGTGGCTCGCATCGCGCTGCTCTCGCGCTCGCCGGCCGCGCAGGAAGAGGCAAAGGCCGCGATCGGGGCCGTGAACCCGGACACCACGGTCGTTCTTTACCAGGCCTGCGTGTCGGACTCGGTCCGCTTTGCTGCCATCCTGGACGAGCTGGCGGGCGTGGACGTGCTTGTTCTGTGTGCGGCCGTGTACCATGCTCGCGTGCCGGCCGCGGCCCTCTCGTCGGAGCAGATACAGGAGGCCTTTGACGTGAATGCCGTGGCGGCGCTGGACCTGGCGAGATTGTATCTCGGGAGGCCGATGGGTGCCGGGCGCAGCAAGACGGTCATCCACGTCGCGTCGGCTGCGGCACAGATGCGCGCTCCGTTGAGGTCGGCCTACGGACCGAGTAAGGCGGCTGCCGTGCAGGCGATGCGGCATCTGGCGCTGGAGCATGCCGGCGGCGGAGAGAAGCCGGGGCGGGAGCCGGGACGGGAGCCGGGACAGGGACCGTGTCCGGCGCGCGTCTTCTCCTTCCACCCGGGGGCGATATACACGCCTGGTTCGTCCGAGCTGTTTGCGCAGACCGACGCGCAATGGGAGGATGCGAATCTGCCGGCCCATTTCGCACTGTGGCTGGCCGGCCCGGAAAGCGACTTCCTGACCGGCCGGTATGTGTGGGCGAATTGGGACGTGGACGAGCTGATCGCGTTGAAGGCTGCCTTGGCCAAGAACGAGCAGATGCTGACGCTGGGGCTGATTTTGTAACCACGCGCCTTCACTCCTTTATTTTCTCAGTCTCTAGTCTTCATCGTATTGGGATGCTGGGACGGACGTGCACCGACTACGGGCTTTCGCATATGGTGTTGCTGGCCGAACTTGTGGATCGAGTTTCGATACGAGGCTGATCTGTTTGATGCTTCGAATCATGTTTTTATTTTGAAATGAACCGTTTTTTGTTTCTTTTTATTAACATTGAGAATTGTCAATCACTTCTGTTCACAAATGACAATAAGATAATATGCTTTACAAACGAAATGAATAATGAACCCGACACCAACAATAGTAACCGTCATATTGGCGATAATGATAAACATCATCATAATCACCCCCCTGTCCTCACACTGAATGCCTCCTCCTCAATCATACCGCTCGCTTTCTATTTTTTGCACCGTCCCGATGGCTAGATCCTCAGACACCACATGAAAACAAAAAAGCCACCCACAATTTCCCGTCCCGCGGCTCACAGAAAGCTCCGTCTGTACAACAAGATGCGAGAGGAAATGACCCGATCACAGTAAGCCGTCGGTGCAAAGTCTGTCATGCCCGATTCGTGTGTCCGAGTTGCCCTCACGCAGAAGAGTAAGTGTATGCTTGTGTTCCCAGCCCTCCGCCACCTGTCACAGCTCACGGGCACGGGGGGGAAATGATATGAAAGGACCAGGAAACAAAGTGGAGTCAGTGCCTTGCCCCTTGACCTACCATCAATATTATAGCTTTTTCAACTTATACGCACAAGCAGGAGAGTTTGATGTGACTCTTTTTCTTTGTGCTTTTTTTTTTCACCCCCCCCTGCTTTCCCCCACAAGAAAGAAACTGTAGCCAACATGGACATAAACGACACCGTTTCAGAAATGAGCCCTCCCTCCACGACCTGGACCATCAGTCCAAGCACGACATGGCTTTTTATGCAAACGTCTCCCGCTGCCTTCGGATTTGCTAGTCTTGTGACTTGCTTGGCCGTCTTTTTGGTGTACTTGGCGTATACGCCTCAGGTTGATGCGCTAGCACCGAAATTCACGACTGATAAGGACCTGTTTATTGGATCTCAGGGATATTATACGAGAAGATGGTGCGTTGAAACGACCTGGGCTTGCCTTTTCTTTGCTCCTTTTCTTTCCCCTTTTTTCTTCTTTACGCTCGAGTCTTTCGCCTTTTCTTTTTGCGTCAAAGCCGGATTCCCATCTTCTTTCATCCCCTGTAAAATAAAATAAAGGGAAAACACGCAGCAAAATCTAACATAGTTCGAAGGAGCTTCTGGAGAGACTCAGTAGCACGATCCAATACAGGCCAATTCAGCTTTTGGCTCGGCAAGGTGCACGTCGTGGGCGTGTCTGGAGAAGCCGGCCGCAAAGTCTTCCTCGACAACCAGCACCTGGACCGCGTCAAGGCCGCGCCCATGCACGGAATCGGACCGGAAATTGTGCCCCCCATCCATGCCATCTGGCAACCCAACTTTAATAAAGGACACAGCTACTTCCAGAGACGAGTGCTGGACTTGATGAAGACGGAGCATCTAGGTGCGCGGCTGTACACGACAACGCGGGGTGCTCGGACTACGTTTTGCGCTCTGGCAGAGAAGGAGAGGGAGAGGAACCTGAGGAAGGGGGCAAACAGCGGGACGATGGTGATGATGACGGATCCAATTGATGCGTGCTTCCGCCTTATCCTGTCGCAGAGCGTGCGGATGATGTGCTGCGATGAACTGGCTGAGACCAAGGAGCTGTTCGAGCGGTATGTAGCGAATGCAATCGCGCTACAGCATTTGAGCAGCGGACCTGCATTTGGTTTGCCGTGGTTACCGTCTCTGGCGCATAATAAGAGGCGGTTTTATCGTCATCGTCAGCAATCTCTGTTAACGCCGCTTGTTCAACGACGCATGCGAGAGTCTGGGTCTGGAACAGCAGACGCTCTGCAGATCCTGATAGATAGCGGCGACAGCGCCGACTACATCATCACTTTCCTCATCAACATCCTGTTCATCTCCGTCGCCAACGCCGGCAAGCTGGCAGGCGTTCTCCTCAACCTCATCTGTCAACACCCATCTTGGCAGGACCGCGTGCTCGGCGAGATCATGGCAGCCACCTCCCGGTATGAAACGCCGCCAAGTACTCTCGGGACAGAATCAACCACACTTGTGGACCGGCTCGATGCCATGCCCCTCGACGTCTGGGAGACGTCCTTCCCCTTTTTGGACCAGCTAATCAGAGAGGCCATCCGCATGCACGTCTCCTTTCCGATGACGCGGCTCAATACGTCGTCGCGAGCTATTTTGATTCCTGGAACTGGCCAGGTCATCCCGAGCGGGAGCTTTGTGGCCTATCATACCAATGATGTGCATTTGAACGACAAGTTGTATCCCAATCCGTTGCGGTTCGATCCACTTCGTTTTGCAGCGGGGGCCGAGGTTTCCAAGACCGAGTCGTATAGCTGTGAGTTAATCTACCCCCTCGACGGACCAAATTCACATCCCCAATCACCCCCTTCTTTTACTGACTTCTTGTCCTTTGCTCTCCATTGATAGACCTAGGCTGGGGAAATGGCCGCCACCGATGCGTCGGCCAGCGGTGGGCTAAGCTCCAGTTGACCATCAACCTTGTCTACGCCGTCGCCATGTATAAATGGAGTAGCTGTGATGCTGACGGGAATAGTATTCCCACTATGGAGCACACTCTCGATCGGGACACACATGGGAATGATCTGGCCAAGGGTGTGTTTTGTAAGTTTGAAGTGAGAAAATAATGTAAGACGGTTTATAAGTAGGGAAAAAAAAGTCAAGGCGAACAGAAGGAGAATACATTGGGAGCATGAATTCATCGAGTGAAATGGTTATAGGAGTGCGTGGGTTGACCCGGTGCGTATGATCCGGTGGAGAAATTGATGCAAAAGCTGAGCCAAGAGCGAGAAGGAGATGTAGTCGAGGGATTTTGAGGAAGAGAAATCGGCACGTGACCTCGTGACCTCACAGACGGGAGTCTCAACACAATAATGCTTTACTCTTTACTCAATCAGGCGAAGGATACTGTCCTCTGTGAAAAAAATCAAAAAATCAAATGAATGTGACTTGCAATGCTATCTAGTCTATCTAATGCACCAGCATAACTAAAAATGCTCATCACAGACTACCCTGAGCACAAGACGCCATCTACCCCCAATTAAGCCTTCCGTATTCTTCGTAATCAAGCCACCGTGATATGCTTGATCTCCTTCTCGTCGTGCTCCTGACTCGGCACATTGATAACCAAGACCCCATCCTCCATCACGGCAGTCAAACCCCCCGCATTGACTTTCTCGCTGTCGACATGACTTCCCAGGTAGACATTTCGACGAAAACTACCTATCTGGCGCTCTCCCACCGTCATCGTCTTGGCGGGAAGCTCCTCATCGCCTCCGGGTCGACTAATCACGCCTTCAATACCGAGCTCGTACGTGTTGGGATCCCAACTGACCTTGATGTCCTCCTTCTTTGCGCCGGGGAGGGAGGCATGCACGTAAAAACGTTCTGGTGTTTCAAACACATCCAAGTCGGGTGCAAATGTAATCTTGTTGGCGTCATCATCGTGGGCCTCCTTCGGGCTGCTGTTGTACGGCAGATGAGGCCTCGTCCATCGTGGCCCGCCGGGAACGCCCCCTGCTGCAGACCATGGAGCGCCACCACCCCAGCCCCAGCGACCAGGGAAAGGTCTGGAGAAGGGCCCGTGTGGGGAAAAATGATGTCCGCCAGGGTGACGAGGATTTTCTGACCCCCATGTCTTCTGGAACGAAGCTGTCCATGCCTCGTGGGCTTCTTTGTTGGCAGGAGGAAGAGGAAGAGGGGGGGAGCTAGCAGGGGTGGAGGACTGGGGGTCCTGGTCAGACGCCGTAACGCCCTGCGTGACTGCATCTTTGGAGTCTTGTGCGCCGTCTTCGCCCTTGGTGAATGGACCGGCGGGCTGTCCTGCCGCGCCTTGCTGGTATGGAAAACCATGCTGAGGTTTCGGCCAAGCAGACTGGCCTCCACCGGGTGAAGCGCTCACGGCGGCCAGCCAGCGTCGCTGGGCATCGTCGAACCAAGACATGTTGTGGTTGTTGTTGTTGGGATTTTGATAAGGATGGTGGTGGTTGCCGCCGGCCATGCCAGCGACGTGGAACGGGTAAGGTGTGTTTTGGTGGTGTCCAGCCATGTTAGCCTGCGGATTGATGGTGACACGAATGGTGTTGTGCTTTGTGCAGAGTAGATTGCTGTGCTTGAGAGGAGCAAATGTCGAAGATGAAATGTGAAGTGAAGTCTGAAGAAGGAGATTTTGTATTGATGGATGAATTTGAAAATAGAAATAATGAGTCGATAGATGGCCGCTTTATATGCGCACTGTGAGGCTGTGAATAGGAATCGCGTAGATAACCCCCGACAAACACGTAACTTCCGACTAACCCCAGAGACGCCAGTAGCATCCGTAACTCCCGACGACGTACGCCACTCCCGTATCCTCCCTCGGACCACAGAAACCCGCGAGCCAGCTCGACTCATCTGACGGAAATTGATAGCAAATGTGATAGCATGGCTAAGTGCACGTGCACAATGGCAAAAGAATCATTCGTCTTTCACCACACAAACCTGACAGTAACACTCAATCGCTCAGACATGACATCAGACTCGTGGAGTCACCCTCTCTTCTAGGATTTATTGTATTGTTTCTTCGAAAGGCCCGAATTCGACTCCTCAATATCAATACTACTGTAGAAACTCGGAATGATTTTACATGGGGATGCGAAAGGCTATACGACACCAGCGGCGTGATCTGGTACCAAGGTACTGGGCTCTATAGATTAAATATATCATCGGACCGCTCGCCATGGTCATGCGCATCTTCAGAATCCAACAGGGGGTGAATTACACGTTGAGTCACAGTTGCCGCGCCTCAAGTGCGAAAGGAGGGAATATAGGAAATGCGATCAATTCAGAGCATAAGCTTGTCTAATTCAAAGTTCTATATAGAGAAGATACATAATCTCATCGGGTGTATGGGTATGAATGCCGCAACAACAGTGCGATACCCGATCATCATTGCTCCTGATTGCCCCACGCGAACCAGTCGAATGTTGTGCCGAAAAACGGATCATTTTGCAAGATGAATCGATCATCGAGAACATCGTCAAGCGGCTGGGTCTGCATGCGGTCCAGAATCTCATGAGCCGCTACGGCAGATATCAAGTCCATGGAGTGGGCAGGTGTGCGTACGTTAACAGTCACATCCTGAACCGGCGCAGTCGACGTCGTCGTCGTCGTCGTCGTCGTCGTCGGGGCTTCTGAAACTGTTTTGTATATATGTGACCTCAATTGTCAGCGGTGGCCTTGAATCTTCATCTTTTTTCCTAGTCTCATACCTTGCGAGTTCAAAATCATCCTAGCCTGCTCCACGATTCGTGCCGTGATACTTTGCAATTTAGCGGCTAGTGCATTCCGTGACGCCAGCTTACCCAGGTACAACGGCAGATTTTCGATTGCTTCGAGAATTTGGAAACTCTGATCGAGATTGATAGTATTCTTGACCACTATCTCACCCCATAGAGCCCCAAAGGCGGCCAACGGACAGTGCAAGTATTGCCAGAGAAGACAGACGTGAGGTCCCCTCTGATTCGAGACTGCATCACCAAGTTTCGGCAACAGATTGAGCATTTCCTGTGAGGGTTGAGTAGAATGCGAACGCAGTTGCCTGCTGGACACAGTAAGTAATACCAGGAGGGATAAGTATTGGAAATGAAGCGTCTGAAGCCCCAAGTCAACCAAAGCCGCGCCGTTGACACCCAATAACGGCTTCTCGACAAGAGCTGCGGCTTCTATAACCTTAAAGTATATCAGCATTCTGTTACGTATGCAGAAGGGTAATAGATAAAATGGATAGATAATCATGATTTATCAAGCATCATTACATACCTCTTTAGCCTGCTGATACCATACTTCGAGCCTTGCTTTGACCGCCAGGATCTTTTCAGTATCTTTACCGTAAATGGTATGCCATACATCAGACATTATGCGAGACAAAAGATACATCTGATGTGTGTAGTGTGCCTCAAACAAAGCCGGAGGTGAATCAAGGGTGCGGTTCAGCTTGGAATGCACGAGCTTGTTGAGCGCAGGTAGTGGTATCTCATTCGCCATCTCACGATGAAAAGTGGGTGTTCTGCACAAGATAAGAGCTAAAGCCTTATCAAGCACGTTCAGTCGCCAGAAAAGCAAAGTGCGCAAATCAGTTGTCTCAGTCTCGAGGCGCCAGTGAATAGTTCCTAAAGCCTGTAGCATCGTGCATGCTCTGGTAACCAAAGACCAGCAAACGCATGGCGTCATAAATTCTTCCACATAAGTGATCAAGATGATTAATGCCTGAATACGCGAGGCTGATGGTTCGATAAGCAGCCTCACATCGTTGAATGCCAACCAGAGATTCTTTCTCAGTTTAGATAATTTTGACGAACTTTGCTTGTTTTCTTTGCATTGCTCGACGTATATGGCGATGCTGTAAAACATGACTAACCAGCTTCGATCTTGAACATGATGCGGATGAGACGAAGCTAATTGCTCAAGAACATCTGGGGGCACTGTGAAGAGCAAAATCTCCTCTTTTGCAAGCGTGAGGCTCAAGCCTGCATGATTAATACCACCACTTAGTCAGCAAAAACTTTCATGTCTCTCAACTTGGAGTTTATTTATTCACTTACTTGCCAGCCAGTCACGGGTCTGTGGCTCGCTAAACACAAAAAACTCCGTGATAGGTGCTTCACTTAGCTTGTCGAAGGCATCTGAGGTTTGCCAAGCTTCCGCGTATTCTTCCAGTAGTTCTGCGATTGCTCTAACCGAGTTGTGACTTCGGCTAGGTATAAGCTGCTGCAATCGATCGTACGTGGTGTCACTGTTGTCGGCGCCTTCAGAGGCATGTACTGTGGCTTGGTCCGAGACGCTACATGGCGTTTGTGACTCCGCCATTGCGCTTGCAGTAGCAACAGCCTGATTGGCCCTGTTTCGTTTTCTAGCACGACGAATCACCCCTGACCGAGAATAGGAGCAGGTAATGCCCTCGGATGTGCATCTTTGGCAGCCTGCACGATTTCGTGTGCATCCAACCTGTGCCCATGAGGATTAGACATGTTCGTCCGCCAGGAAGAGCGTGGTGAGATGTGAGTCGGACCTTTCGTGAGCGGCACGAATCACACTAAAAAAAGATCGTGTTCTGTTAGCATGGACCGTAATTGGGGGAGGCATATATTCACTGGAAAGCCATAGACTCACAGAGTACTGTGCAATAGACTCGGACATTGCTTCGGATAAAGCTGAGTGGAGATCGAAAAAAAAGTTTTAGTAGTACTGAACCGAATACGCCCGATGCGCAGACGGATGATAATGCGGAAGTTGCGACTTAATGTGGGAGCGACAAGAGCATGTAATAAGCAGAATGAGACGGGGATTTATCATTTGACTCAGGGGGGCTGGTCCGTGCCAGTGTCTGATTTCCCAATAGGAACTTTTATGTGGCACCCCTCTTTTGATAATTCGACACCCCTGCATCCGTACAAGTTGACTTTCAACCTGAAGAATTATGAATAATTATTCTAAATAGAAAACTAATTCTCAACTGCTGTATTATGGAATTTGGAACTTTCGTGAAAATTCTCTTGGGGTATTTGAAGCTAAATATATATATATATATATATATCTATATATCTGTTAGGAGTGCCGCATTATCAATTGAGGGGTGCCATCTACAAGACCTTTTTTTATTAGTGGTGTGTGCAACGGGCACGTTATGCTGCCACCTGCTGTGTATCTGCGGAATGCATATCTTCCGTAAGTTGCGCCGCACAGACAGAGCTTTTTGATGTTTTCGGCCAACGGATCTCCCATGGAAGACCGAAGAAATTACTACATTTTCTAGTCATTTGCTTTTGTCTCAAGCTACACAACATCGATTATTAAAGAGTGGCCTCTCAGCACATTCTTCCACGCTCCTCTGCCTTGATATCTTGGAACCAAGATTCAGTATCTGCTCTGCAGCGGGCAAAGAAATACATTGGATTTCTCCATTCGTGGTTTTGTTTTACAAATTCTGGGAGAAACTCACTCTGATCAACCGATATGTCGACCATAAGCAGCCCGGAAAAGGCCAGTATGACGACCGGGGATACAGAGCATCCCGTCAACGAAAAGCCAGTTGAGCAGCAAAATGGTGAATCTTTCAGGCCTGATGCAGCGAAGCCTGCCGAGGCAAGCCAAAAGCATTCAAGCCTCAAAACGATTCTTCTTATTGCCTCCGTTTTTATGGCCATGTTTCTTGTGGCCGTGGACAGAACAATTATCTCAACGGTACGGAGGCCGCCACAGGGTGGGAATACTTCAAACACAGGCTAACACATTTTATTGAAAAGGCCATACCAGAAATTACTCACGACTTCAATTCGCTGAATGATGTTGGTTGGTACGGCAGTATTTATCTACTGACCTGCTGCGCATTCCAGCTGTTGTTTGGGAAGCTTTACAGCATGTATTCCCCCCGAGTTGTTCTTCTCGTCAGCATCGTCATGTTTTTGGCAGCTTCAGCACTTTGTGGAGCTGCGCCCAGTTCTGCGTCTTTCATCGTTGGGAGAGCAATCTCCGGTGTTGGATCTGCTGGCATCTTTGCAGGAAACGTAAGTACCTTCATTCATCCTTATTTTGACAATTTCTATATGAAAGAAATTCGCTAAAATTTAACGTCTCTCTGTCTAGATCGTTGCCATTGTTCATACAATTCCATTGGCCAAGCGTCCAAAGTACCAAGGCTTAATGGGTGCCATAATGGGTCTTGCCACAATCATGGGGCCTCTCATAGGTGGTGCTTTTACTTCAAACGTATCCTGGAGATGGTGCTTCTACATCAATCTTCCCTTTGGTGCTGTCGCCATCGTTGCCATCTTCTTTTTTTTCAAAATTCCCCAACGAAGCCCCTCACATAAACTGTCACTGAAGGAGAAGATACTCAGCTTGGACATTCCTGGCACACTGCTACTCGTTCCAGCCATAGTCTGCCTTCTTCTAGCACTTCAATGGGGTGGCCAGCTGTATGCGGTAAGTCGGTCACAATTCACTTATTTACTTTGTTTTATTTTCTGCGAGAGCATATAATTAGTCCATTCGTACTAATCATCAATACAGTGGAATCACAAATACATAATTGTACTGCTGACGCTCATGTCTGCCTTATTCATTGGCTTTGTAGCCGTTCAGATCTTCCTTCCCAAGACAGCGACCGTCCCACCGCGTCTTTTGAAGCACAGAAGCGTGGTTGCTGGTTTTCTCACAACTGTCTCCACTGGATCATGCCAGTACATTTTCGGTATGTACAGGCTCGAAAGCCTTGACGATTGTGTAGTGTGCCGTTGAAATACTGATCAGTGTCTAGTTTATTATATTCCCATTTGGTTTCAGGCGGTCAGAGGCACCTCCGCTGTCGACTCTGGTATCCAGCTTCTCCCACTTATGATATCATTTACTGTTGCCTCGATTGCTGGGGGGCTGTTAAACCAAGTAATCGGATACTACACGGCGATGGGAATTGTCGGATCTTGCATAATGTCTGTGGGCGCCGGTCTGCTCACCACCTGGCAGGTCGACACAAATCTAGGCAGATTGATTGGATATCAAATTCTCTTCGGATGCGGCATGGGTCTGACGTTTCAGACACCAAATCTCGCCGTGCAGACCGTTCTCCCGAAGCCCGAGGTGCCCATGGGCATTGCTTTGATGTTTTTTGGTCAGCTGGTCAGCGCGGCAGTCTTTGTCTCCGTGGGCCAGAACGTCCTGGCCAACCAACTTCTAAGCCGACTGTCCGGCCTTGACAATTTTGACAGCCTCAAAGACCTCATCTTGTCAGGTGGTGTGACGGCTGTTATCGATGCGGTGCCTTTGGATCAGAAGCAGACGATTCGTATAGCCTACAACGATTCTCTAAGAGCAGTATTTGTTGTTGGACTGGCCATGGCGTGCTTGTCTGTTCTTGGAACCGCTTGCATGGAATGGAAGAACATTCTCAAGAAGCCAGATACCAAGCCCCCTCCTGTTGCCGAGTCCACTGCTCCTTCAGGGAGCAAAGAAGTCGGACGAGTATGATCGGGCGGGCGGAGCAATAATGGCCACGTGCGAATAAGGAGTGTTGAGCTAGAAGGTTGTGAGTGGATAGGCATCTAGTGAGAGTGTGCTATCATAACAGTATTTCCGATACCCGGCGAATCGAATTTTCATCAAACAGAGAAGTAATGGAATTGGCTAAATAAGGGAGCCAAGTATGTAAGATTATAATTTATAAAGATGCGGACGCAGTCAGGCGAGCTCGAAAATATACAACAGTTTCTTTTTCAAATGACTTGACGATACAGAAACAAAAAATAATTATAACGCTCGTGGTGTAGTCTCCAGAGAGGCGCATTTCGCGACAATCTTCCTACAAAGTGCACGTGAGTATTTCTTAAGAGGATCATTTCAGCTTAGTCAGAAATTGTCAACAACGAGGTCATATTTATCGTGAGGTGCATGTCGTTGGCGGCAGGATTCGAAATAGACGTTGTTGAATACCAATAGGTTCGCCCACAACTACGTGAACAGAAACGATATTGCTGGCGCGTTACGAGTACAGACGTGGCAGGTCGCGAAGTGTATAGGAAACCACAAGTAGAAATGGTGCTTCCATATGCTTCCATACACTTCTGTGCAATCTGGCAAACATACAAACATAACCAGCGACGCCCTTGCTTCTACGACCAATCACCGTCGAGCAAATCAACCACCTTTTTCCCAGCCAACATGTCCTCATGCATCTGCTCAATTGTCCAGGACTTGAAGCAGTGTCCCGGCGGAAAATTAGTGTTTGTAAAATCAGATCCCTCGACTAGATGCGCAAACGCCTGACCATACTTCTCATAGACGTAGGCCTCCGGGTCGTGCCTGTACAGCCACCTTGGAAAGCGGACGCGGACGCTGCCGGGATCTTTCTGTATGGCGTCCTCGATGGAGGAGCCGCCCAGGCCTTCAGCATTGACAAAAGACATCTTCTGAGTGCAGCTTACGCGCTGGTATCGGAGGAGGTTGTAGATGCGTGCTCCCATGGGGGCTCCCTTGGCCCCCGCGGATGAACATGAAAGGTGCAGACATGAGGCCAGCGTCACGACATCTTCGAGAGCCAACGTACCGCCACTGATGGAGGCGGGGATGCTGCTGTGTGCCGCGTCGCCGACTTGGACGACTCGACCGGCCTTGGAAGTCCACTCGCGACGCAGATTGCGCCAAAGAAGCGGCCAGTGCACGATGTTGCCCTCTTGGGCGTTTTGGACCAGTCGTGGGATGACGGGGTTCCAGTCCGGGATGCGGTTAAGGACCTGAACGACTTGTTGAGGGTTGACGTTTGGCTCCCACGACTCGATCGGCTCGTTGCCGTCTTGGTGCAGGAAGCGATCACGAGGTGTGAGTCCAAAGGCCACAAAGTCGGGAGATATAAACAGACCGAGATGCATGCCCGGCCCTATCCAAAACTCGTGAGAAGATCCTCCCTTTTCCAAGACGTCACCCCATCGTGCCCGAAAGGCCTCATCGCGAAGTGCCAGCGCGGTTGGAAACGCCGTGCGGTAGACAGACATGCCACTTGAACGAGCTGGCGTGTGCTCACCCGCAATCAACAGTTCAGAACGAGTCTTGTTCGCATCAGCAGCGACAACGAGGTCCGCCACGCGAACGACGCCCTGGTCGGTAATCACACCACCGACATTGGCGACTTCGTCTTCAAAGTATGTCTCGACCCGCTGGCCGTATTCGACTCTGAGGCCGGCCTTGGCAACCTGCCGCAGTAGCATGCGGTAGAACTTCTTACGGATCTGGTGCGGCGCCGCAAAGGGAATGCCTTCCCATGCAGCGGCGTATTCAGGGTCATCGTAGCCGAGAGAAGTTGGTCCAAGAATGAGCTCGCCGCTATGTTTGCGATAGTACATGGTGCTGTCCATCTTGCCTTCATCAAGCTCGGCACACATGTCGGGCCAATGACGGAAGACTCGAAGCGCAGAGGGACCAATGACGATGATGTCGCCTGGTGATGGGCATTTCCCGATGTCTTTTGTTAGCAGTATTTTCTTTTACTTGGGTGGAAGGAAAGCAGCATGAGTCATTGTCGTGCTCCTCGCGGCAGCGATGGCAACTGACCAGTGTAGACAGGTTTGTCACTTCTCTCGAGTATTCCAACGACATTGTGGCCTTTTCGCCAGCATTCCAAGGCCGTCATCAAGCCTGATGGGCCTGCGCCTACAATGAGCACATTGAGTTGAGTCTCGCGGCTTCGAAATGGAAGTCGATTGGAGGGTTTGTTCTTCCAGAGATCTGGATGAAACTCATCCTGGTCCCCCTCTAGTAGAAATCGAGCCATCATGATGCAATCCTTATGATACTCCTAGGCACAAGCACTACACTGCAGAGAAGCAGCTCTCTTTGAGTGGAATGTAGGTGATGAGCAAGCCCAGGATTTGATAACATTTGATATCTTTCTAGAATGATATGCCTGTGGTGCAGCAAGTCGTAAGGGACCTAGGAAATTCCTTGTTATTGGTGTATCGCTGGGTGCGAGAGGGGGTTTGGCATGTGACGTGTATCGTGTGACTATGCTTCCAGCTTTGATTCAAATTGACCGAACGCCGACGACTTGAGCTATATCGGACAGGGACATTTTCTCTATTCTCTTTTCTATTTTGTCTTCTTTTTCTTAATTTAGTCACTGTTCCTCGGCTTTGCTTTTCAAGCCTAAGCACCAAGAACGACGACTACGCTGGGACATAGTATTGCCTTTTTCCATCATTACGAGACCCTGCAGTCAGGAGCAAATCTTTTTTGAAGAAGAAGAAGAGGGAAAAAAGGGTTTCCCTTGCTATTCCATCTTTGAAGTATTGCCCGCCGCAAAATAGGAACAATGGCCCCGTCGCCAGACAGCTCCTCCAACACCATCTTTGCCCAGAACGAAGATTTCTGGGACAACTACCTCGAGGGACGACCTACTGCGCCGCCATCCTTCTTCGAGCGCGTGTTCCGCTACCACGAAGCTCACAACGGCCACTTCGGTACTGCCCACGACGTGGGTGCCGGCAACGGACCCTTCGCTGCCATCCTGCGGTCCAGGTTTCAGCACGTCATTGTTTCGGACATTGCGTCTGAGAACGTGGCGCTTGCAGAGAAGAGACTCGGCAAAGATGGACTCAGCTATCGCGTGAGCCGTCTTGAGCACGCGGACGACATTGCGACCGGTAGTGTGGACATGGTCTTCGCGACCAACGTGATGCATTTCTGCGAGCAGGACGTCGCGATGAGGACTATTGCCAGGCAATTACGGCCGGGGGGAACATTTGTCTGCGCAGCGTTTGGGGCCGCGTACTTTGCCGACGCGCGAGTGCAGGATATCTACACGCGCATCTGCCAGGCTGGGGTGCGGGCGCTACTGGAGACGATACGCGACCCGGAGGAATTGCTCAAATCCCTGCATCGCACGCGGGGGAGCTACAATGTCGCGCCGCTGGACCAGGGGCTTTTCCTGCCAGGGGCGCTGCGTGTCGCGCTGAATATGCCCGAAGAGGGGCTCACGTCGCCTCTGCCGCTCGAGAGGGAGGTGTCGGGAGGAGAAGCGTCGCACGTGGGGAAGGACGATGTGCTGGTCGACGAGGAGGAGGACGGGTGGGGTTTTCTGATGGACATCCGACAGATCAGGGGGCATATCGAATCCTTTCCGTTTGGGAAGGACGCGGTTTCTGTGCTGGGTCCGTTGTGGCGGGAGATGGAGGATGCGGTTCGGGCGACACGGATCCGGGGACACTGGCCGGCCAAGATCATCCTGGCGACGAGGAACGAGGCGAGTTGGGGGGTGGACTCGCGTGACATTTGATGGGACCGTGTTGACCAGGCGGCATGGGGTAGACGGAGGGAATTCCGAGACATGAATGTTTATGCACCGACTTCGAGAGGTGGGAGTGGGCGGGTGTGGGCAGAAGAACACGTGTGGTCGGCGTCGGGGATACTCGGGGTATTCAAGCATCGATTGCGAGTCGGAGTAATTCATTGTCCACTGGTGCCAATCGCTCGCGTTCGGTGCAATGAGTCAATGAGTCTGGTGCGTCGGGGAGTAACAAAACAACTGGCCAATTGATGCCTGGTACATGTCAATGCCCCATTCAGGGGTGTTTTCGGGACGGCTCATTGACACGCTCGGCACGATCCGGCCGATGCCCGAGACATGCATGTACATAACAAACAATGAATGACCCGGTTGGGCTGTTAGTCGACGCACCATGATTATGCATCGCCCACAGGGCCGTGATTCAAGAGAGCACAAGACGCCCGACACAAGAATTCTAATCCTCAACCGTGCCGATGATTCCCCGCCTCCAATCCGCATCGCATCTCGTGTCATCTCGACTCATCTCATCTCGTCGAGTCTCACTCTGACTCCTGTCCAGAGACTAAAAGAAAGAGAAAAGAAAAGAAAAGAAAAGAAAGAGAATGTCCAGTCCGCCCCCCAGCCACACCATCCAGAAAGCCACGCTCGAAAAATTCATCGACGCCTGGGGTCGGTGGCACCCCGACGACTTTATTGGCCTGTGGTCAGACGACTTTACTTTTACGACTCTCCCGCTTAGTGCCGGTAGACCGACCTGGAAAAGGGACGAGATTGAGCCGCGCTATCGACTGTTTATGGAGACGTTGACGAATTATAAGGTTGGTGGTTGTGGGCGTGACAAGCGTGGAGAGGAATACATGAAAAAAAAAAAAAAAAAAAAAAAAAAAAAAAAAAAAAAAACGTATCGTGATTTTTTTCTCGTCCTTTTGGGTTTCATTCTTCTTCTTTCCTTTTCTTTTGTTTCTTTCAACATCACTGCTCTTGGCAATCAAGATATTAATACACACACAGCTCGATGTCAAATACGTAGTCCACGACAGCGCAAGACGCAAAGCATGCATCTACGCCGTTGTGACAGCCGATGCCGCGTGCGGAGCCTACGTCAATGAGCAGGCCCTCTTTCTTAAATTTGACGAGAGCGGTGAAAAGGTAACCCGGATCGAGGAGCTGAATGATCATGCGTTTCGGATGGAGTGGGATGCCAAGTACTACGAGCTGATTGGCGTTCAAGAGCCATCAAGTGCAGAGGCCGGGGGATGAGACTTGGGGGAAATGGTGCGTTTTTTGCTGCTTTTTACTTGGGGGAGACAGAGTGGGAGAGAAATTGGGAGCAAGTGTGTGTGTGCCGCTATGAAGAGAACGATGGAAGGGGGCAATCTGCATGAACGTCCCATTAGGTGACATGCTCCAAGTAGAAACACTGCGAAGAGCGATTAATTTGTTTTGATTCTATTTCTTTCCAAGGCTGCCTTGTCGTTTATAGAGAAATGATAAAAGGTCGGGCATCTGAAGAAGGGGGGATGGAGGGGGAAGTAGGACAACGTTAAGAAGAAACTTCTCCTGACATGGCATTAGTCTCGGATTGTAGAGAGATCCCAATGCCATATTTTTGACATAAAAATCCTTTGACGTCTAGCGTCGGGCACCGGTAGATAACCCCATGAACCAATGACTTCCAGTCGGAGCATCACGCTGAGCTCGTGTAGCGTGAAACGAGCATGGCCGTGACAATATATTAATGTCACTGAGCCGACTTGAGAAAGCAAGGCGTTTGGTTTCTTTCCCGTTTGCATGGTCTATCTCAGAGCGCCACTCTTGACTTGATCAGCATTTTCACAGAAAGAAAGGAAAATAAAGAAGAAAAAAGCAAAAAAAGAAGAAAAAAGAAGAAGAAGAACATTACACAAACCCTTCAACATGTCTGGAGAATCAGCACGAATCGACCTCTCGAACGAGCACCTTGGTATTATTCGCGACGCTCACATCAACCCGGCATCCGTCGACGAGGCAAACCGCCTGCTGCAAAAGAATCACGAGGAATGGCACATGTTCTTCCGTGACCGCGCGGGACACAACCACATTTCGCACTCTATTCTGACGTGCCTCGCTCTGGGGGCCTCGCCCGAGGACATTCAGCGGGCGTTCGACGATGGCGTCGGCATCCAACGCCCGATCCCGGCCGTGGATGCCGACCTGGCCGCTCGACTATCCGACGACGAGGTCATGTACGAGGCGCTGGGCACCATTTCGCAGTACACGTCGTTTCTCGTCTTCTTCCAGACGTACATGCAGCAGCACGGCTGGCAGCACACCATTAACAAGTACCTCTTCTCGCGCAGCAAACTGGCGGAGAAGCTCCTCGCGCGCATGTACGAGGGCGCGTACCACCCCGTCATCCATCTCGGGCTGGGCATCGAGTTCCAGCAGCCCGTCATCATGGCCGAGGCGCTGGCCCAGGCGGCGGCGCACGACGACAGCCACATCGGGACCTTTTTCGCGGCCTGCGAAGACCAGGCTGGGATCGCGTACCCGGCGCAGAATCCCAAGTCCCTCCTCCAGCTGCTGGGAGAGGCGCGCGGCCAGGACGCGATCCGCCTCGCGCCGCGCTGGGACGACTTTGGCAACAAGATGCGCGATGGCGTCGTCGGCAGGGCATGCATGGACTTGGCCTTTCTGGCCTCGCAGTTTGTCATCCAGAAGCCGGAGCATCTGCGGCGTCGGACCGCCGAGATGATCAGCGCGTGTGCGTACGTGGCCGGCGCGAGCCAGCGGCCCGGACGGAAGCGCAAGATTGACTTTTTCTACATGCACATGGTGACCAGCTCGCTCTTCTTCAGCGTCATCATCGAGCAGGACTGGATCGCGATGCAGGACCGTGTCAGGATGGTCGAGTGGAAGGCGCGGCTGGACCTGGCGTGGTATGTCGTCGGCGGCTGCGCCGAGCTGCACGCGGATGCCATTACCGAGTATGAGGACGGCATCACGGACGGCATGGGATGGCCTGAGCTGTTTGCGGCCGTGAACAAGGAGCACGATGACGGGCACGTGGCCAAGTTGATCCGGGCCTTGAAGAACGGGCAAGAGGCCTGTCGCCCGTTCGAGGAGGCCGAGGGCGAGGAGGCCTCGAGGACTGCCTTTCCTGTGCATGGCGATATGTGGCTCAAGGTGGCCCGGATGACGCTCGGCACGACGCAGGGCTGGCCGACGGACTTGAAGTTTGTGAATTTCACGGGCTTCGACATGGGATGGAAGATCCGGCCGGACTTGCAGTAAGAGTTGTTACGGCAAAGTCGACAGTTCCGTGTACGAAATCATTCCGCGTTTCGGTGTCGTTTCAAAAGACTGCTGCTGCCCTTGTGCTTCCCACACACGAGGTCAATTCACGGGATTTTGTGTAGAGAAATTTCCCAATGTTAAACAGGAATTAAAGTGACAATAAACAAAAGTCTACATTTATAATACTATGTCAAGCATGACCGGTCACTCATCCGCAAATATCTTGTCAAGGTCAAACTCGGCCCATCGAATCTCGGGCTCGATTCCCGCAAACTTCCATTCGCCTTCTATCTTGCGGTACCACGTCTTGCCTGCGCCGTGTGCGTGTCCCTTGCAGACAACCTCTTTGTGCTGCGCGTCGGCGTACCTCTGATGCGCCACTCGCATTTGGTGATGGCCCGTGATGGCATTCTCGCTGGTCTGGTGCCAGCGCGAAATGCCGACGCCGTGTTGTGTTTTGATCAAGGGGTTCCCGAGGAAGCGGGGATTGGAAATCATCTGGATAAAGTCGTTTGCCGGGATGGACTCCCAGAGTTGGCCTAGCACGGCGCGATAATCGACCTAGAATAGAGAAGAAGAAAAAAAAGGGGGGTTTAGCATTTCGAGAGTTCATTTGTTCACCGAAATGAGTGGTGGATGTGCTTCTGAAAAAGTCTTACATGGAGAGTCGGAGCGATGCACTTGGAGAGACGATCCCAGTCTTTGGTGTCGTAGCTCTCGGCCCATTCGAAGAGGGCGGCTTGGCATGCTAGAAGATCTGATTATCGTCAGCGCTTCGCTTTTGATGGTCAAAGCAGAGTTTTATTTCGCTGGTTTTTAAGCCGCTTGACACTTTGGGGGAAAGTCGCAAGAAAATGAACGAAATTCATATCGAAGCTGACCTTCGTACGAGGGATTCGTCGACATGTCGAATTCTCAGCACAACAGCGGTCACGACGATATTCTCAATGTGGTGGTGATTTCCTCTGATTGAGAGAACGACAAAGAAGAGACCCCGCTCGCAAAGCCTGGTATTCGGATGTGAAAAGAAGAGTGAGAAAGTGCCCGTATACTGTGCTTCGTGCGGGAGTCCGAGGTCGGAATATACAAGCCAATCGAATACAAGCATCAAGCATCCCTGACAGAACAGGTCTTTAGCCCCTCGTTTTGTGAAACCATGTCATATATCGACTTGGGGTTCAACTGTCTACTCTGATTTAACATTACACTCGGGTATCGTGTCCTTCTCGGAGTCGTGGTGTCCGACGACGCAAAAGCCCCTCCTATTTTCACTTTATAAGTCGTTAGACTGCCGCTGCTCCCTCTCAAAATGCCCACAAGACAAAAGCCACACAACAGAATCCATAAACCCCGCCGGGCACCAGTCTAGACCTCCCAGGCACTCCATCCTTACCAAGTCATGAACGCCCAATATGCTCCTTATCGCCTGGACGGCAAGATTGCCCTCGTGACGGGATCTGGCCGCGGCATCGGCGCCGCCATGGCCGTCGAGCTCGGCCGTCTTGGAGCCAAGGTTGTTGTTAACTACGTCAACTCGGTCGAGTCAGCCAACAAGGTGGTGTCCGAGATCAAGAGCCTGGGCTCGGACGCGGTAGCCTTCAAGGCCGATATTCGACAGGTGCCGCAGATTGTGAAGCTTATGGACGATGCGGTCAAGCACTTTGGCCGGCTGGATATTGTGTGTAGTAATTCGGGGGTCGTGAGCTTTGGACACTTTGGCGAAGTCACTGAGGTGGGTGTTTCTTTTTCTTTTCTTTTCTTTTTTTTTCTTGGTTGTATTTGCCATCGCCTTCACTTCTTGCGGAGCAAGATCCATTTCTTCTAGATTCATTTGAGAATACGGAAGGGACATGAGCACAGGGAACGAGAGACAAAAGAAGAAGTGCACACTAATCGCAGCACTGTTCATTTCCTTTCCCCCAAAACAGGAAGAGTTCGACCGTGTCTTCACCCTCAATACTCGCGGTCAGTTCTTCGTGGCCCGCGAGGCATACCGTCATCTCAGCCACGGCGGACGCATCATCCTCATGTCCTCCAACACGGCCAAGGACTTTAGCGTGCCCCGACACTCGCTCTACTCGGGCTCCAAGGGAGCGATTGATTCCTTTGTGCGCATCTTTTCCAAGGATGCCGGCGACAAGAAGATCACGGTCAACGCGGTGGCGCCGGGGGGGACGGTGACGGACATGTTTCACAGCTGCTCGCAGCATTACATTCCCGATGGCGACAAGTATAGTGCCGAGGAACGACAAGCGGTAGGTCTTCTCCTTAAGTCCGTGATCCGATGAGGTTGCACGAGAGTACTCATCAGCATTGTTAGATGGCTGCGCACGCATCGCCGTTGAAGAGAAATGGATTCCCTCTTGATATTGCCAGGGTGGTGTGCTTCTTGGCCAGCAACGAGGCGGAATGGGTGAATGGCAAGGTTCTGACTTTGGATGGGGGGGCTGCGTGAGAATATAGTAGATTTAGACTATTTTTCATGCTTTCTTTTGAAGCATGCCACAGTGGTTCAGCGGTCATGGTTGATGAGAATTCATAAACATCATCTCATGCGTCGAGTATCTCACGATTAGGCGAATATAGATCGAGCAACAACCCATATTGTTCTGACGACAGCGACATCTGGTCTAGTGCCGTTTTCAAAACATCCGATTTATCTGTAGATAACAATACTTCTTTCTGTCTTTTTTTTTTTTTTTGTATCATGACGGTCCTTTCACCAATTCACCACGAGACGTCTCACTGGCCCACGATCGGGTCCGGCTCGGTCCGGCTCGCCATTTTTACCCGGTCGTCAAGGAGATGGGGAATCGGCAATGGGGACATCCCGGTTTGTGAATACGACATGACACCGGCGGTTCGGGTCCTTCCGTCATTCCCGCCCTCTCCTCTCGGACTAATTGCTGCAATGCCGATATGACCGACAACATTCGGCTTCTAAGAAATCTCCGCTCGGAAGCCAATAAGCGAAATGACCGATCGGGACAGTCCATTGTGTGATCCACAAAAAAAAAGAGATAAAAAAAAGGCTAGAATTCAAAATTAACAAGGAATCATTGTGCCACAGACGGGGATGGGCGACACGCAATCAAGGTAAACCTTTCCCTCTGGTCGTCCGAGTCGACTTCACGTTCTGACAACACGCACCTGACACCAAGCTTTATCTTGACGAACAGGGATAGCGTCGCGAGTCGTGACGTCATCTATTTTTGTTTTCTTATTGACAACGGTCCTAGTAAGTTCTTGACCAGTGGCATATCTGAGCCTCTCTTGACTGATCTGCTTCAGCGACGGAGAGCCGGAGAAAACGGACATCGATAACGGGAAAACGTCTTTTTATGCGCGCTGGATGAAGTTTAGACTTCAATCCGAAATGTGTGTCTGATTCGGTACAAGTCCGTGTGCACATACACATGTATATCGTGCACATCCATCTGTCTTGACAACATTCTAAACAATATCCACACCTCCTGCAAAGTATTCTTAGGTAGTATATAAACATGAGTACTGGGGCATTTTTGTCTCACCCTGTTCCCTCTTCGTGTCCCATGAGCAGGAAGAGATAAATAGATACTAGGAGGAAGAAAAAAAAGGAAAAAAATAAAGGAAAAAAAAAGAAAAAAAGAAAAAGGGAAAAAAAAAAGGAAAAAAAAGGAAAAAATACACCATCTTCCGTCATGGCCTCGTATGCAGTCATAGGCGCGACAGGAAACTGCGGCACCGCCCTCATCCAGCTCCTCTTGCAACGGCCAGATGCCTCCATCCACGCTTTTTGTCGAAACAAACCCAAACTCATTCGTCTCTTGCCCGAGATTGAGCACAGCAACCACGTAACCATCTACCAAGGCAGCGTTCAAGACACCAACCTGCTCACGTCGTGTCTGCGCGGCCGCAATGCCATCTTCATGGTCCTCTCTAGCAACGTCAACGAGCCTGGCTTTAGAGCGGGTCAGGACGCCACCGCAGCCGTCATCGAGGTGCTCCGAAAGCTTTTTCAGCCTAAAGACGCTCTCCCGGCTGCTGCTGCCCCTGCTGCTGCCCCTGCTGTTGCCGCCCCCCCACGAATCATCTTGCTCTCGTCTGCGACACTCGATGATGCCTTGTCACAGACGACGCCGTACCTGCTGAGACAAGTCCTGCATTTGTCTGCCTCGCAAATATACAACGACCTGGTCGAGACGGAAAAGTTGCTTCGTGTGGAACAGGGCTGGCTGAAGACTGTGTTCGTGAAACCGGGAGCGTTGTCGGTGGACGAACAGCGCGGTTGTGCCTTGAGCTTGGTCCATTCGGACAATCCTGTGTCTTACTTGGATTTGGCGTCCGCGATGATCCAGGTGGCGGATGACACAACGGGACAATATGATATGAAGAATGTGGGCGTCATCAACACAAATGGCGCCGCCAGGTTTCCAAGGGGGACGCCATTGTATATCGCCACGGGATTATTGCGACATTTTTGGCCGTCTCTGCATCCATATCTGCCTTGACATGTTAGGCGGTTATGAAAAGTGTGAGTTTTCATTACTTGCTTGAAAGAAAGAGCCAGACATCAGAGAATTAAAATTGAATGAAAATAAAGGATTCGTCGAGTCCAGATTCTAATCATGTGTTATGTTATGTTCTCCTTTCTTTCTTTCTTTCTTTCTGCTTTCTTTTTGCTTTCGCGCCACACACAGTTGTGATCGCGTCGTTTGCGAAGCCACGCTCACATCAGTGGCATGTAGAACAACATTGAAAAGATTTGAGAACTAAATAGCGACGTAGGAGACGGCGCGCATGGTATCGGGATCCACGGGTTGAAAGTGGCTTCAGTTATGTAGCTAGTGCTAGTTTGGTGCAACGTGACTCAACGTGAAACTCCTCCTCGTTCATTGTACTCTGTTGATAACTGCATGGGTTTTAACTGTGACATTATTCTGCGGTTGCCGTTGTGCTGTTTAATGCGACGTACAGTAAGCGACTGACTGAATAACAAATCAGGGCTGCAACCAGCAGGCCATCGTGGCGGACACCAGCTCAATGTCAACCATGTTGATCAACCTCGCTTCACTCTTTCCAAGAAAATCATTTGAATACGAGCTTCAAAATAGGCAGAGAAACTTGGGGTGGCGTTTCCGGCTAAAAGTTGAAAACGCAGGAGCCAAAGAGGCTGGCGAGAATGTGAGATGTTGGGCTGAAGATGGAAGACGTTCACGACCACGGAACAGACGAAGTTCAAAGCGGTGCGACTGATATCGATCGCAGCGGATACGCATCGAAGTGTTTCGTCGGTGCAGAATAGACTGAAAGTTCGCAGCTACAATGAACGGCTATTCTTCCGGTTGTCGATAGAATCCGTATTGAGCGTCCGTCTCCATCATCACCTGGTAGCAATTTCAAAGAGAAACTTAACCAATGAATGTTCATGAATGATATCTGCATATGGCAGGAGTTGGCGCAGCGTATTTGATAGTGATAGTTGACTGGTTTGTTGTCCTCACCCAAAAGGAAGGAAGGGGGCAAAGAGAGCATACGGCACGTGACCAAATCATTCTCTCGACATCTTTTCTCTTTTCATGTCCCGACGCCCTTGATGCTGGCTGAATCCCAACATGCGCCTCATGCAGAAAGCGACTGGTACTTGACTACCAATGCGATCGTGGTACCAGCGCTTGTGCGTAGCTTATGGACCAGGACCAATTTTCCCATGCTGTCCCGAACCGTGTCTATCATTTGCAGCAATGAACACAGGTCCATCTCCACCTCGTTGGTCATCTGATGCATAACCAGTCCTCGAGCATGAGCCACAGCCGCCTGCTTCGCCAGTATTGGCTCGTCGTGTCCCGGAAGCAATCGAGCTGTCATGATGAGCATGACGCCGCTGCTCACCCGCAGAGCGGGGAGGTGAACTTGAAGCTCGGTGAGGACATGGCATGGCAGGGATGATGGGAGATGAAGGACATAGACTGCGGCACCCGACACCGATTGCACCGTACCTGACATGCGACTGGTAATCGCGATGTGGTTTGAGCCGTTTGGATCCGACGAGTCGCACAGTCGCGGTTCGCAATCCAATGCTCCACGAGGGAGTTGAACGACAAAGCGGAGTTTGGGGAACAGACGAGCCAGTGGTTTTGCAGCAAGGTAACCGCCGACCTGTCGTGCTCTCACTTCTCCCGCTCCGGATGGTCAATGGTTAATACTGGTGGTTTCAGGCAAATCATAAAAGAAAATGTTGTTTTCTCTCACTCAAACAAGTCGTAAGGGGCAGAGTGTGTCGCGGAGAACGCGGTAGCATATGCGAGCAAGACTGATGTGGCGCTCACCTCGACTACTTGGCCTCCCGCTTTGCTTATATTGCTCCAATTCAACTTGGCCATTGCTTCGACAACTACGTGATCCTCCGGTAGCCCGCCGGCATACTGCAGAAATGCAGTCCACTGCCGGCTAAGCCTTGGACTCTGCTCCCGAGCCACGACGAACGGTGTCTTGGTTCTCGCAGCCAGGTTGAAAGCAGTCTCGTTTGTTATTCGCGAATTTTCGAATTTCTGTGTCGCCAGCGCTGACTTGAGAGCTGCGGGGGCCGCATGCTCAGCTAAAAACATGGCTGCATCTAAATGGGACGGACGAGCCACAAAACACGCCGAGAGAGGTGTGTGGGCAACATATCCTCTCTTCGGCTCACCGAGAAAGCCACATCTTGACGTGAGGCGTATAATCTGCGTGAGTTGCTTTTCTGGGACGTTGGAGAGATCGGCCACGTCTTTGATCGGGACCTCTTGGCTTAGAGGGATGCACGCCAATATCTGGAACTCCCCCAACCATTGGAGGCTTCCGAGCATCTCACACTGATTGTCATCATAGACCGGTCAGTCAAATCTTCTGATTATCAATCAGTGTGGGTGAGCCATTCAACAACCAACCCCCCTCTCTCCTGCCAGGACTCCTTCATTCGCCGCCCTCTTTTTGTCCCGTCTTGACACTCCCGTCTTGGCATCGCCTAGCAGGGCCTGGCATGGCAGAAAGCTGTCGGCCTTGGCTGAGCACATAAACATGAAGAAGGAAAAAAGGGAAAAGAGGAACAAGACCACACCAACCTGAATAGTAAGATTTTCGAGAAAGTCTTTTGGGCCACGGATGAGGGTCTCGATTTCGTTCAAGCTGGATAAAATATTGTTTCTGGCTTCAGTTTCCCCGATTTGCTTCTCAACTGTACTCAGAAATGGATGTTGTTGATCGATACTCGATCGAAAGCTGGCCAGACCCTCGACCTCTGACACGAGTCTGCTGCTCAGGTAGTGCAGGCGCTCCAAAACAGTCTGTTCCATTGTGGTTGGTCGGTTGACATACGATAGTTATGGTAGGATGAGAATGGATATAGAACGGAATCCTTGAATGCTGCGGAGCTTTTCCATGATAAGAAGAAATGAAGACTAGGTCACGTCTTATTTTTAGTACAACGCCAGGTTCTCGGCAAACCATTCGTAAGATTCTGCTTCAACTTGGTGAAACCGTGGTACCGGTCTCCGCTTGTTTACGCCAGAGCACTACCGGTGATGCTGAGCTTTTCGATAACTCAGAACTGGATTCCGACGCTAATCTTTCTATTCAATTAATATCGCTTTCAGTGCTCTTCCGCATATCATGGCTAATGCCAGAGGGCGTCGAAGCCGGGGACGGATCCCATCTTCGTGGTTCACGAGCGAGCATGCATACAATGCGGTCCTTTTCTAAACTGCGCATTCACGAAAGAAACCCGCATTTCCGAACAGGAACTCGAAAATGAAGCAAGAAACAGTCTCAATATGATGTTCCACTTCTTTTTTCCTTCCTGCTTCTCCCACTTCTTGGTGCTCTATGACGCACAAACAACTTCCGCATTGTTTATGGTTCAGGCGCCGAAAAAAGGCAAACAGAGGCTGTTCATGCTCAAGAGACCGGACCCAGGCTTTGAGGGTGCACAGAGATCACGATACAATAAAAAGTGCTATGAATCAAGATAGTTCCAGTAATTATTGCATGGCTGGTTAGATTGAATTTCTTCCCCGCCGGGGGGGGGGGGGGGGGGGGG
>SRPZ01000470.1:0-15673 GCA_018360255.1 Claviceps maximensis
TATTAGGTATTTATTATAGCTAATTTATAGTAAATAAATCACTAATAAATTAAGAATTTAGTAAATTTACTTATAAAGTGTGTAGTTTATAAGTCTTTATAGTGAAAAAGTAGTTTTTTACTATATTATAAAATATAGGAATTTTCTATAATTTCCTTTTATTTTTTATAGAAGAGAAAGCTTCTAAATTCTCTAATTTATAGTGTAGTGTACTATAGAGTAGAGGGTATAAATTATAAATTCTCTTTTTTATAAAGGAAGAAAGCCTTTATCTATAATTTTTTCCTATTTTATAGAAAGAAAAACTTCTTTTCTTATAATTTTTAGAATATTTAGTATAAAATAAAAATTTATAGTAATATATATAAAATTTAGTAGATTTTTCTAATACTAAAAGATCTCTTCTAAGCTTATAACCTCTTAGAAATTAGGGATTATAAATAGTAGTTTACTTCTAAGGGTAGTAAGCTTAGAAGCAGTAAGTCTACTATTATTCCTACACGCCCTATGCTTAGCTTTACTAAGATATATATATAGTAGCTATAGTTACCTACTAGCTATAAATCTAGATAAAAGCTTTTATATAACTTATAATATAGAAAATATACTTTAAATTTTATAATAAAATAGTAAAAATATAATATTTAATACTAGTTTATAGCTATAGGTAGCTATAAGCTATTCTAATAGTCTATTATAATTAAGGCACTTATAAGGGGGAATCTTCTTCCTTTCCTTATATACTTACTAACTTTATTAGTAAATTTAGGTTATAAAGGGAGGCTTATAAGCTACTTTTTATTTTTTATATAATTTATTTATATAGGAAAATAAAAAAATAGACTTATAGCTATATAAATAAAGTACTAATATATATATTTTTTAGTTCCTTTTCTAAAATACTATATACTACCTAAAAAATTAAAAATAATCTAAATATATTATTTATAAGCCTTAATTTTAGTAACTAAGAATCTAGTTATAAGACTTTTTATAAATCCCTAGTTATCCTATAAAGTAGCCTTAAAGCTAGTTATAGCGTAGCTAGGTTAGCTAATATAAGCAGCCTTTTTTCCTTATATCCACTTTTTAATCCTATAGTATATAACTCTTTTAGTTATGCCTAAAAATGCAGTTAGAATCCAATTCTGTAAAAGTTATTACGTGTAGCTATTAGGCTAGGCTAATAGCTGTCACGTGTGCCGGAATAAGGGTTATCTAATTAGATAATCTAAGAAAAGTGGGTCCTCGTAGCTATTAGATTCGCTGACTAATTGCGGACTAGGAAGTCAGTGGTGCGCGCATGCGCGCAACGCAGCTAAGTTGCCTTAGGCCAACTTCCCCTATAAGGCCCTGTATTAGGGGCCTGTAATAGGGCACTAATAACTAGGGAAGACCCCTGAAAATGCTGTTATTTTTAACAAAACCTATTATAGTTCTACTACTAATTAATATAAGTATTAAAGGTTTTTACTATAAATATACTATAGCTAAAAAGCTATATTATAAGGTAAGTTAAGTCTAAGCTAATACTATTATAATTACTAATTAGTATATAGTTATATAATTTATTTATTTATTAAAATAAAGTAAAAAGTATTCTTAATTACTAAGATTATAAAGTTATAGAGAAGAATATTAGTATAAGTATAATATAAAACTAAGTTAGTATTAATATAGTACTAATTTAAAGTAGGAAATTATATATAATACTACTTAAAAGGTAGTAAAATATAAAATTAATAAAACCCCTAATATAATTAAAAAAGTAAGTATATTATTATAGGTTTATAGTAGTAATAATATAAAAATATTAGCTATTTAAACTAAAATACTACTATAGCTTATATATATTATAGATATTTTAAAGAAAAATAACTATATTCTATAAATTACTTATAGTATTACTATAGTATTAATATAAAATATTAGTAATAATATAAGTTATAAATAATAAAGAGTAAAAGAACTTAATAATAATAATATTAATAAAGAAATAAAGGCTAAGTTAAAGAAAGTAAAGTAAATAGTAAGGTAGTAGTAGTATTACTATAGCTATAATATAAGGCTATAGGTTAGTAATTTTTTTTATTATAATAAATTAATTATTTCTAATACTTAATTATTATCTATATAATTACTATAACTCTATACTAGTATTAGTATAGCTACTACCTTTATACCTTATATAATTATTTTTATAATATTCTTTACTTATTTAGTTTTTAGTATATAAGCTAGTAAAAACTACTAAAAATAGCTAGTCTTAAAGAACTACTTTATAAGAATTATTATAAATTATTTAGAATTAAATACTATATAAATATTATAATAGTTTTAAAATAAAAATAGGCTTATTATAATAAAATAAAAGTAATTATATTTTTTATATTTAAGAATAATATAATAATAGTCTTTATTATTAGCTTAGTATTAGTACTATAATAAGTTTACTCTAAGGATATTATAGTAGTAAAGGTAGGAATTTAAGCTAATATACTTAGTATATAACTAAGTAAGAGTAGAGAACTTATACTTACTTAAGCTTATATAAAGTTTAATAATCTTAGCTATAGTAGTAAAATTTAGCTTATACTTAGCTACTATATAATTATAATAATTATAGTATATATAAACCTTAGTTCTTATTAGAAATTAGGGATTATAAACAGCGGTCTGCTTCTAAGGGTAGTAGGCTTAGAAGCAGCAGGTCTACTATTATTTCTACACACCCTACGCTTAGCTTTACTAAGATATATATATAGTAGCTATAGTTACTTACTAGCTATAAATCTAGATAGAAGCTTTTATATAACTTATAGTATAGAAAATATACTCTAAATTTTATAATAAAATAGTAAAAATATAATATTTAATACTAGTTTATAGCTATAAGTAGCTATAAGCTATTCTAATAGTTTATTATAGTTAGGGCATAAAGAATTTTCTTCCTTTTCTTATATACTTACTAACTTTATTAGTAAATTTAGGTTATAAAGGAAGGCTTATAAGCTACTTTTTATTTTTTATATAATTTATTTATATAGAAAAATAAAAAAATAGACTTATAGCTATATAAATAAAGTACTAATATATATATTTTTTAGTTTCTTTTCTAAAATACTATATACTATTTAAAAAAATTAAAAATAATTTAAATATACTATTTAAAAGCCTTAATTCTAGTAACTAAGAATCTAGTTATAAGACTTTTTATAAATCCCTAATTATTCTATAAATTAGCCTTAAAGCTAGTTATAAAGTAGCTAGGTTTACTAATATAAATAGCCTTTTTTTCTTATATTTACTTTTTAATTCTATAGTATATAGCTCTTTTAGTTATACCTTAAAATATAGTTAAAATCTAATTCTATAAAAGTTATTATATATAGCTATTAAGCTAGGCTAATAGCTATTATATATACTAGAATAAGAATTATTTAATTAAATAATCTAAGAAAAATAGGTCCTTATAGCTATTAAATTTACTAACTAATTATAGACTAGGAAGTTAGTAATATATATATATATATAATATAGCTAAGTTACCTTAGGCTAACTTTCCCTATAAGGCCCTATATTAGGGGCCTATAATAGGGCACTAATAACTAGGAAAAACCCCTAAAAATACTATTATTTTTAATACTCTCTTTAAAGAAGTATTATAGCTAGTAATTATAAAAGGTTAAAGAAAAGGGTAAATTAAAAGAAAGAAAAATTAGTATAAGATCTAGGAAAATTTATAAATAGAAATAAATAATAGATTTAGAAAGCCCTACTTTAGAGCTCTAAAAAGATTATATTTACTATAGTAAAGTATAGTAATCTAGTTACTAATTGCTTATTAAATATAAAGAGTGTATTTCTTCTAATTTTAGTAATTATTTTTAATTTTAAATTATTTTTATTAATTTTAGCTATTAGCTAGGCTAATTTTATAAGTAAATTTATAGGGGTTTTAGGCCTATAAGATCTAGAAAGGTTGTATATAGGGGGCTAGGTAGAGGCTTAGTTAGCCTATTAGCTAGTATCTTCTTAGTATTTAAGTAAGCTATCTTAGCTAGCCTAGCTAAGACTTATTATTAATTATAGTAAAATTTAAGAAGGGTATGCTTAGTATAGCTATAAAGTACTAAATTATAGGCTATTTTTATAGCACTTTAGTTATTATAAAATATCTATATAGAGGGTTTTATAGGGTACTTTAGCTCCTTAAATATCCCTTAAAGCCACTATAGCTCTCTAAAAGTCTTATAAATTATATTAAACTTAGCTTTTATAGTAAATAAAGCTATAGTGCTAGCTTTCTTTAATTTCTAGCTTATAAGGCCTCTAGCTAGCTTAAAGAAATAAGTATAGGTAGATTTTAAAGAGGCTTTATTACCTATAAAATTACTATTATAAAATCTAACTAAACTAAAGCTAGTAGTATTTTTCTTATTATTATTATTAGAATTTCCCTTATAATAAATAGCTAAATTCTATATACTTAATAGGTATTTTAGTAGGTTTTTAGCAGCATTTAAATACTCTAAATATAGGCTTATAAGTGCTATTAATAGCTACTATAGTATAAAAGTAATATTAGGTTTAGTAAGTAATATTAGGTATATTATAGTGCTAATAATACTCTAATATTCCTTAATTTGCTTAGCTTCTAATTTCTTAGTAAGTTATATTTTTAGGTATTTAGGCTATATAGAAATTCTAATAAATTTATAATTATTTAGCTTAAACTAAGATAATGCCTCTTAAATATATTACTTTTAATATATTTTAAGAATTAAATTCTTTTAATCTCTTATAATTTAAACCCCTAGGAAAAATTTTATAGGGCCCTTATTTTCTATAAAGTAAGCTTTATATAAATCTTATTTTAGCTTATTTATATATACTAAATCTCTTTCTATTAATAAATAATTATTAATATAAGTTATAATAAAAGTCTTTATAGCTAGATTTTAAAATATAGCTAGGTTAGAAATTAGGGAGAAAAATCTAAGATTTTTTAATATAGCTATTAAGGTCTATTGCTACTCCTTAAAGCTTTATTTTAGGCTATAAAATAACTTTAATAGAATTATTACCTAATTTTTAGAAGCTTTATAACTATATTTTTTAGCTAAATTATTTAGCTATAGATTTTACTCTATAAATTCTATAAATCCCTTAGAAATTTATATATAAATAAGCTTTTTTAGTATATTATTAAAAAAAGTACCTATAAAGCTTACTTACTTTATTTTTAAATTTTTCTCTATAGCTATTTTAAGTAAAATTTATTAGCTAGGTAAAATACTAATAGTAGTAAAGGTATTTATATAATTTAAGCCTTTTATTTATATAAATCCCTTAGCTATTAGCTAAGCTTTATATTTTAAAGAATTATTTTCTTTATTTTTTTTAAGCTTTAATATAAGCCTATTTCTAAGTATTTTATAGCCTTTAGGTATAGTATTTATATTTATAAATTTAAAAGTATTTACCTTTAAAAGTTACTTAAATTTACTAAAAATAGCCTTAATTTAGTATTTCTTTTTAAACTAGAATTTACTTGCTTTTAAGTCTTAGGTTTAGGGTAATTAGCTAGGTTTTCTTTAGCTTTTTACTAAGCTTTATAATAGATTTTTCTTACTAAAACTACTAAATTAATATTTATAAAATCTAGATTTTTCTTAATTATTTTTAGTAAATTTTTAGCTATACTATTTATTTTAGCTTCTTTAGCTAATATTAGCTCCCTAAGACTTAGAAATTAACTAGTCTTTATATTAACTATCTAATTATAAGCTATAAGGTAATTTATATTAAGAAAACTAATATTTAATAGATTTTAGTTACTTTCTCCCTCTAAAAAATTACTTTTTATAAAGAGTTTTAGGGGGGTTTTATAAGAAAATTTATCTCTCTTTAGAGACTTATTCCCTATAGAATACCTAAAAAGGCCTAGATTTATAGGGCTTATAAGTTCTATAATTTTTATAAAGCTAGTCTTAGTTACTAGTTTTTTAGAAGAAATATATACTAAAAAGGTCTTAGATCTTAGTATAGTTAGTAGTTTTTTAGGTATTATTCTAAGGGCTAGCTTATAAGCTTTAGGTCTTTTTTTTAGTAAAATTAAAACCTTATAATATAAGCTAATAGCTCTTAGAGCATTAAAATTAAGCTTTAATACCTAATTTTTTAGATTAAAAGTAAGTAACTATACTAGGCTTTATAGCTTAGTAAAATTTATAGTTAAATTAATTAAATTAATAATAGTAAAGATTATAAAATTCTATAAGAATAGAAATAAACTTAACTACTATAAAATAGCTTATAGTTTATTAAAAATAATTTAAATAAAATGCTTAGCTAAGCTATTTTACTTATAAATATAAGGAAAAGAAGTAGTAAATTTTATTCCCTTTTTAGCTAGCTATTTCTAGCTCTAAGAATTAATCTCTTTACCCTTATTAAAATAAAAATATTTAAAGTAAGTACTAAAATTAGATTTTAATAACCTAAAAAATTCTTTTATTATAAAAAATATAGAATTTCTCTCTTTATTAAGTATTAAAAAACACTATTTATATTAAGTCTTTTTATTTACTAAAATAAGGTATATAAGGCACTTATTATAGAATATAAAGCTTATTTTTACTATATTTCTCTTTAGTTTATTTAGAGCTTTAAAGGGGTTTATAATTAGATTTTTAGAGGGTTTTCTAACTACTTTTATTTAATTATAGACTAGGTAGTTAAAATCCTTATTTTTAACCTTAAATAAGTTAAGTATTTCTTTAGTTATTAAGAAGGTCTTTTTAAGTAAAGAAAGCCTAATATACTCTAATTTAATATACTAAATTCTAGCTAATTTAAGTAACTTTTAGTACTTTTCTAGGCTTAAATCTATAGATTTATTACCTAAGAGCTTAGAGCTTTTTATAAGGTTTTTTATAAGCTTAAAGCCTTATAAAATTATAGGGCTTTCTTTCTTAGCTTTTTACTAGGTTACTTAAGACTTATAAGCCTCTTAAGGAGCTATTAGTGCCTTTTTTAGAAAAGGTATTAATTTTTTAATAGCTTATTTAATAGCTAAGCTATTTAAAGCTTTTATAATAAGTTTTTTAGTATTTAATAGCCTATAATTAGCTAAATTACTATTAATTTTAGCAGGCTTTTTAGCTATAAAAGGTACTTAGCTAAAGGCTATTAGTATTAGAAAAGAAGGGGCTAAATTAGATTTTAAGCTTTTAAAGTTACTAAAATACCCTATAATTTCTTTTACTTTACTAGCTTAAATAGGCTTTTATAAATAAAGCTATATTTCTATAAGGTAGGAAAATCTACTCTATATTTAGTAGCTAAAATAGCCTAAAAAATAGTAACTATTATTAATTTAATTTAGGTATAATTTAGGGGTTTCTTATTTTTTTACTTTTTAAAAAAAGCTATTTCTTCTTATATTTAGAAGGGTAATATAGGACTTATTAGCTAAAAATAGAGTATTTTTATTAATATAACCCCTAGAAATATAGTACTTTAAGCTATTAATTATATTTATATTAAGCCTTAGAAAATATAAGGCATTTTTTAAAGTAAAAGGCCTATATTTATTTAGATTTTATTAATATAAAACTAGAAATCTAGTATTTCTATAGCCTTTAGGGTATATAGATCTCTTACTAGTAAAGATAGGTTTAAATTCTCTTTTTTTATAAAGTATATAGCTTATAAAATTATTCTTAGAGTTTACTAAATATATAGTAAAACCTATATTATAAAGTAAGGTATTTTTTATAATTTTATAGCTAAAATTAAAGGCCTTAGAAAATATTCTATTTTTAGGCTTAAATTTAGTACTAAAATTAGAAAAATCCTTATCTTTACTAATATTAGAATTACTATTATGGGGTTTTATAATATTAGTAGCTAAATTAAAATTTCCTAGTATAAAAGCCTTCTTTTAAAACTTATTTTTTTTTTAAGTAATTTTTTTCTTAAAAGCTTATCTTTTTTTTTATTAAAATTAAGCTTAAAGAAATTAGAATTATTTTTATTTTCTTTAGAATAATTCTTTTTATTTTTTTTAGAATAGAAATTCTAATTTTCTTTAGAATTTTTATTTATTAAATTTTTAGTAATAATAGCTTTATAATTTAAAGCTTTTATTACTATAAAACTCTTATTTTTTTATTTCTCTAATAAATTTACTATAAAAAATTATAGATTTAATGCCTTTATAAAAGGCTTTAAAGCCCTATTAGTCCTTATAGAAAAATATTATCTTTTAGCTTATTAAGAAAAAGTTAACTTTAGTGCTTATAAATACTAATTTACTTAGTTAACTTTTACTATTAAAATATTAAAAATAGCTAGTTTAGTAAGTAAATTATTAAATACTATATTAAAAGCCTTTAAAATACTCTTATAATTTTAGAAATTTAAGATATAGAATTAAAAGTATAAAAAGCCTTTTTATATTTTAGTACTTTAAGAATACTATTTTATAAATAAATTATAGGCTTTTAAGGGAATTCTTTATTAAATTATAGCATTTTAAGGCCTTTTTATATAGCTATCTTTTAATAATATAAGAATTATAGCTTAATTTAAATTACTAAAATTATTACTAATTTTAGGATTTTCTAGGAATTATAGTATTTCTAGGGAAAAAAACTTTTCGCGAATTCGCCTACACCGCTATAGTAACGCAGAATTAACTTAGAATCGCTTAAAAGTTATAGAAAAATAATTATTATATCTATTTACCCTATACTTTAATAGTATATTATAGCTAAAGTATAGGTATAGTAAATATAGTAATACTAAGAAATATTAATACTAGTAAGTATAGCCTTATATAAAGTATATACTACTTACTTATTAGCTAAGAAAGCTTTATAATAGGTAGCTATATTAAATCTATACTATATATAGTATATAATAAAGTTCTAAACTACCTATAAACTAAATATAAAAGATTAGCTAAACTAGTCTTAAATACTATATTAAAGAAAGTATAGTAAATTATTCTTTATATAGATAATATAGCTAAAATATATAGCTAATATAGTGCCTTAGTGCTTTTATTTTTCCTTTTACCTCTCCCTTAATTATTACTTAATAAACTAATTATTATAAAATATTTTAAAGAAATAATTAAGTATATTATTAAAAAAGCATTCTTTATTAATAGTAGCCTAGTACTAAGTTAGGCTATTATTATAGCTAGGGAAACTACCTTTATAACTCTTACCTTTAGCTATATTACTACTATAGTAATATTACTTAAAGTTTACTATAAAACTATAGTTAAAGGTAATATTATTATAAAAGTAGCTTAAAGCTACTTCTTTAAAGAAATTATTAATACTATTAACTAAGCTATAAAATCTAATACTACTATAGCTATAAAGTACCTTTATAGTAGTAATACTATAATTACCTTTTAAAATATAGCTAAACCTTATACTAAAGATACTATCTAAGTTTAGGCTACTTTTAGGCTAGAAGTAATACTAAATTACTATATTTTTAGTATTATTATTAAGAGCTTTTCTATTTACTATATATAAAACTAAGCTATTAAAGCTATTCTTTAAAATATTATTATAGCTAATAATACTAGCCCTATAAAGGTTATAATATAAAAGCTTTATAGTATCTCTACTTAAGCACCCCTAATTATTAGTATTAATAAAGTTAATATAGCTAATAAGCTATATTATATTAGTATTATTTATAAGGCTAAGATATTTAAAGCTAAGCTATATAATAATATTCTTTACCTTTATTAGTGCTATAAATACTTTAAGTTTAGCTATATAGCTATATACTATAATATAGTACTATACTATAGTTACTATATAGCTAAATACTATAAAAATAGAGAATCCTTATATTTAGCCTTTATAGGCTTAGTATAGAAATACTATATTAACTACTTAGAGTTATACCTAGCTTAGTTAAAAAGCTATAGTATTACTAATAATTAGTAAAATTATATAAAAGTAGTATACTTAGGCTAGCCTTAGGTATTTATTACCCCCCCCTTTTTTAAAATAAATAAATAATATAAGGTAAGTAGCTATAGCTATAACTATAAATATAAAGCTAGTAATATATTATTTAAGGAGGCCTTATTATAAAAGTATATTAGCTACCTTTAAAACTAACTCCTAGACTTTTAATTAAAATCTATATAATATTTCTATAAAGCTATAAAGGTATACCTTAGTTACTATACTACCTCTATTTTAAAATTAAATATACTAAGCCTAACCTAATAAACTATTTAATATATTGTGACGGGCGGAAAAGAGAACACCACACCACACACCTAAAAGTAAGGGTATGCACATAAGCATAGTTATCGCCTTATTATATTCCATAACCTTTAATATATATAAAATTAGCTTTAAGCTAATAAAGCTATAAAGAAGAAGGTTAGTTAGAGAGAGCTTCTTCTAATTAAATAGTTTAGATTATTAGAAGTTAGGAATAATAATTATAGAATAAAATATAAATAGTAATTATACCTTAGTAGTAATTAGGTTTATATAAGAATAGTATTATAGTAATAGGTGCTTTTATACCTATATCTTAGGAAAGAAAATAAAAAAAAAATAGCTTACTTTTTTTTTTTTAACTATTTAAGGGCATAGGCCCTTTTTATAGTATTTAATTAGATAGTCTAACTATACTATACTAAGGTCTTACTCCTTTAGAAGCTACAATGCCTTCTTCTAAATAACTATAAACTATATTCCTTTTACTATAATATAATACCTCTCTAGGCTTATAGTTGTATAAAAATAACTATAAGCTAATAAAATAATACTTATAGAACCTAAATAAAATAAGAACCTTCTAATTAAATAATTACATACTATTTCTTAGTTAAAACTTATATTTCTAGTTCTTTTTAATAATTTTAGTGTTAAAGGACTTCCTTATATCTTATAATTATAGCGCGCTTTCTTTAGTATAATAGGCTATTTCTTTAATATAATAAGCTAGCTACTAATAGTATTATAATATTACTAAGCTCTTTCTATATATAAATCTATACCTTATTTAGCTTTTTTTACTTTATTTTACACCTTTATTATAACTTCTACCTAAGCTTTATAGTAAACTAGTTCTAGGGGGATAATTAATAAGTATATACTAAAGGTAGAAGAGAAAGCTAGAATATTATATTAAGGAATCTTCTTTTTATATAGCTTTAGTAGTAAACCTATTATAGTAGTATATACTATAGGCTTAAGATTAATTTCTTCTATAGCTGCTATTAGTATAAAATAGCCTAGATTCTATTCTTTTACTTTTAGCCTAATAAAGCAATTAGTTTATTACTAATTAGTATAATTAGTATTATATAGCTTTTAATATAATATAGTTTTAATTCCTTTCTCTTTTTTAATATACTAAGTAATAGTATTATTTAGTTCTTATTAAGCCCTTCTTATAAATTCCTTCTAATATTACTAATAAAGGGCTTTTTTTTATTTTTAAAAACCACTAAATAATAGGGTAGAGATTCTAAAGAATTCTATAAGAGTACTTAGAGATAATATACTTCTTTTATACTACCTATAGGCCTTTTAAGGGAACTAGGAAGACTTTTTAAAAAATACTAATACTATTAATCCCTTAGCTAACTTAATAGTAGGAAATAGCTATACTAAAGGTAAATATTAAGATACTTAAGGTAAAGATAAAAGTTATTTAAAAGGTAAGAGTATATTTTAATTAAATAGATAGTATAGAATAAGTAATAAAGGAGGAGGCTAACTTATCCTTTAAAGCATTATAACTATCTTAAGCTCCTACCTTTTTTAAACTAATTAATTAAAAATAATACTATTTATAATTTAAGGTTCTAAGTAAATTAAAAGAGCTAGAGACTACTATAAATCCTATAATCTTATACTATATAATTATACCTACTCTTAATTATATATAATTATGCATTTAATATTACTTAGCTTATAATTCTATTTATTAAGTGTTAATAATAGGGACTAACCACTACTAGTAGTTTAACTTAGAATCTATAGTAAAAGAAATTTTCCCTTAGGTATTTAATAAAGATAGCTAATATTAAATTAAGTATACTAATATTTCTAGTTATAATTAAATAGTATAGAATACCCTAACTTATTTACTACTATATTTATAAGAACTTAGAGAGTTCTCCTTATACCTAGTCTATATATTAGAGGCCTATTAAGAATAGTATTTATAAATACCTATTACTATAAAGGGAGCTTAAAGTAATTTACCTATTACTTAGTAAAATATACTCCTATACTTATTTTAACTATAATCTTTATTTCTTACTATTTTTTTATAATCTCTCTAAAGTAAACTCTAAAAAGGCCTTAAAGAGTATAAATTAAAAATATAAGATAAGTATAGCTATATTTATATAAGCTACTTTAAGCTAGCCCTAGTATAGTAATTACTCTAAACTAATATAGGTAGTTTAATTATTATAGGATTTACTTAAATCCTTTTATAAATTTTATAAACCTAGCCTTCTAGCTAGTAGGAAGGATATTATAAAAATATATGCATTTTTTATAATAATTAAATATAAAAGCTATTTAGTGATTTATAAAGTAAATAAATCCCCTAACTAGGCACTAGCTATACTAGGCTTAATATAACTAGTATATATTTAATTTTCTACTATACCTTATATTAATAAGCTTATTATTTAGGAGCCTATAATATACTCTAGGAACCTTATTCTTATATTTCTTAATTATAATATTTCTATTATTAATATAGAACTTAAAAGGAAGAATAATAATATGCTTTTTAAGGCCCTAACTAATAATTCTACCTATTATAATTAAGGTAAATTAGTTAAGCTAATTATACCTATACCTAGTAAAGAGGGCATTAAGGAGCCTATATATATTACTTATATAACTATTCTAAGCTAATTCTATCCACCCTTTATTAATTAGCTTAACCTTTATATAGGTATCTATATTAAATTAATAGGGATTAAACTATATAGTATAGGCTACCTAGTAAAATCTTAGCTAGAAAATAGTAGGTTAGACTAAGAATATTTAATTAAGAGGCTTATTAATAAGGGCTGCCTTTATAGTAGTATTAAAAGCACTAGGTCTTCTATAGAACTTAGCTAGGGTAGTAAGAATAGAAAGACTTTTTAATAAGAAGTAGTCTACCTTACTAGGCTAAATATAACTAATATTTTAAAGAATTCTATACTACTAGGGAATATAGGAGTTTATTTTATAATCTAATTAGATATTTTAAATAAAGAATAGCTAAGGAAAATAAATATATAATCTTTTCTTAGTAAAAAAAAAAAAGGTAAGTTTTATATATAGTAAGTTATTAAGCTATAAGGTAAGGTAGGTAATAGTAATAAGGGTAATAAGATAATAGAAAATATTAATAGCTTATATATAAAAAAGCTTAAAAGGTTAGGTTATAAAGAAAGATAGAAAAGAGAAAATAGCTTAAAAAAAAAGAGAAAGAAGAGGAAGCAGTGTATAGCTATATATTTATTATAATAACGTAGTTTATTAATATTCTTAAAGAGGGGGCTAGCTATTAAGCAGACTATTTAATTAGTTACTAGCTATTAGCTTCCTAAGTAGTAAATTATAATAATACCCTTATATATAAGGGTAAGCGTAGCTTTTTTTTCCTTATTTTTTAGCTTCTCTTTTTCCTTATCTTCTAGCTTCTCTTTTCTCCTTAAGCTATTTATTATAAATTAGCTTAATTATCCTTACTTCTAGCTTCTTAATATTATTAATATTATTACCTAGAAGCTTAAAGAATAGTCCCTATCTTCCTCTAATAATCTTACCTAATATAATAAAGGCAACATTTTCTAAGCAACTATTAGAGCTTATATAGTATATAAACTATTTAATTAAATTATATAGAATAGAGCTAATAGTCTAAAGTTCTATTATTTTTTCTAAATCTCTATGCTTAGTAGTATTAATATTAGTAAAGGTAGGGTTTCTATTTATTTACTAATAACCTTTTAATAAAAAAAGCTTAAAGATTAACCTAAGTATTATATAGAATTCTTTAAAGCTATAAACCCTTAGAAGGATTTTTTTAGGGATATTCTATATGCTTATTTAGAGTTAGAGAAGCCTACCTATACTAAACACTAATATAGTAGTATTATTATTTCTATAGAACTTACTTATTTTAAAGGGTTCTTTATATTAGCTATTATAAAGTATTCTAAATGAAAATTATTATTCCTTATATAAATATATAGGTAAATAAATAAGGCTTTTTGCTTTTTTTATACTAATATATATCTTAGAATAATTATAGCCTTTAAGGAATATATAAGTATACTTTATTATAAATATATTTCTTTTAAAAATATCTATAATAGTGCTTATAGTAATTATATTTAGAAGTCTAATAATTATAAGTAAGCATGCGCTTAGGGTTATTAGTTAGAAGCTAGTAACTTTTACTCTCTTACTCCCTTTCTTAGAAAAGAGGTAAGTTTAACTAATATAGAGAAGGGACTTCTAAATGCTAAGTTACTTATTTTTAGTAGTTTAGATAGAAATATAGCACCTATTATCTTTATTAATATGCCTCCCCCTTACCCTATATTAAAAGAATAAATAAGTTAAAATTAAAAGAAGAAGAATAAAGGTAGAATAGGTAGACTATTTAATTAGAAAAAAAGGTAAATAATAAAAGAAAAAGATAAATAATAAAAGAAAAAAATAAGTAGTAAAAAATAAAAGAAAACTTCTTCTATAGCACTATAAACTATAGGGATAGGGTATTAAATATCTAGTAAATAAGAACCTTAAAAAATAAATAGTTAAATAGTTATTAATAAGGTATAAATAGAAGTAATAAAGGGATTAAATAAAAGGGAGAGAAACTATAGTACTTCTCTCTCCTTAGGGAATAAGGTAAATAGTGCCTTATTTTTAAAAGAGAAGAAAGAGATAAGAATAATAAGAGTAAATATAAACTAAAATAAAATAAAATAATAGTAAGAAAGAGTATAAAGTATTAGTAGGTTAATAATTAATTATAAGATAGTATACTTAGTACTATTATTACTATTTTTTAGTAAGGCCTAGTATTTAGACTTTAATTTAGTAATAGGGATATTATTAAGATAGTATATTTACCTTTCTATCTAAAGAATCCTTATTATTTAAGATACCCCTTAGTAGAGAAGGTTTATTATAAAGAGAAACTATTTAATTAAATATATTATAAGTAGCATTTAATAAAAGTAGAGTTATAAGGTTATTATTTAAGTTAGTTAATATAGCATTAGAACTAGCTAAGTAGTGTAGTAGTTAATAGAGCTAGTTATCTATAAAGGAAGTCCACTATCTATTAGTATTAGGCATAAACTTTTTAATGTAATTACTATTAACTATTTTATTAAAAATAATTCTATTTAAAGTCTATAGCCTATATGCTTTTATTACTAGCGCTTAACTATAAACTTAGAAAGGCCTATTCTATTTTATTATTAATTTTCTAGTTAATAATATATTTATTAAGTAATGTATATTATATACTAAAATAAGATCCCCTAGAACTAATTAATTAGATGCTTTATAAAGAGATATAGCTTAATTTTTATTAGTTTTAGCTATAAGCTTTTATTAGAACTAAAGCACTTTTT
>SRPZ01000471.1:0-15602 GCA_018360255.1 Claviceps maximensis
GGGTGGCAAGAGGCACAGCCGGAGCGTGCCTTTTTATGCGGCTATATTTGACGATTTTATTGTAATGATACATGGTGTGCAATCATCGCTGGCATATTGCATCTGAGCAAGAAAAAAAAAAAAAAAAAAAAAAAAAAAACTCCCTATCCTCCCCTTCTCATGCGACCTCTTAAAATAGCATTTCATCAGACTCCGCGTGCGATGGTCTCGCTGTATCAACCGCTTGCCCGCATTCGACAGGTCGTATCGCCATGTCTTTCTTGACAAACGCATGACAGAGCAGCCCAGCCGCGACACTCACATTCAGACTATCCACAGAACCATCTCGCAACAACTTGGGCACCGAAAGCTCAAACTCAGTCGCGACTTTAATCGACCGTGGCAGACCGTAGCCCTCGTTGCCCATGACCAGGATACAGGGATGATGATCCAGGGGCCGCATCTGTTCAATGTCGTCTGTGGAGACGAACTTGTCGCCGTGTATCTTGACCAGCTTCTTCTCCGGCGGAGCCACCGCAGAGTACGTCTTCCAACCCATGGCTCTGGATTCTGTAAGGAACTCAACAGGCGAGTTCACTGTGAAAATGGTTACCTCTTCGGCGGCCCCCGCAGCCGACTTGAGCACAACCGGCGTGAGGTGGGCCGAACCGCGGCTCGTGATGCCCACTGCGTCAATGCCCAAGTAGTTCGCCGTTCGGAGCAGTGCACCGAGGTTACCTGGGTCGAGAATCTCGTGAAGGAGCAGCACCAGCGGTTTCGATGCCGAGTTTCTCGCCTTGCGGACAAAGGTATCTTGTCCGTTGACGGATCTCTGCTCTGCGGTTTGGTGATCAAGTTTGAGGTGGAATCCGAGCCTGGAAGGCGATTCTTCCAGCTGGCCCAGTGATTTGACGGGGAATTGGGGAAGAGGTGATGTCTCGAGAACGAAGCCGTTATGCGGACGGCCCATGCTCATCTTATCCATCAGACGCTGGTCCTCATTGGGAACAATGGTGACGGGCACACCTCGTGATCTGGCAAGGGTTATCATGGCCTCGTTATCTTTGGAGTCCCGTCTGTTTTCTCCACCATACACGTAAAGCTTGTAAACTTGACGTCTTCCTTGCTCGAGAGCTGCTTTGACGACGGATTTTCCATACAAGAATTGCGACGCCGCCGTTGTATATGGGATTATCATGGGCATCATGCCTCGATTCCTTGGACGCGCAGGTGCAACGACGTCGTCAATTGTAAATGTGCTGACGTCATCGCGCAGTTGGTCGTTCTGAGGCTGATCGCTCCAGGACTGTTCACGCCGGGGTTGGTCATCTCGGGCCTGTTCACGCCGGGGTTGGTCGTTCTGGGACTGATCGCGCCAGGACTGATCACGCCGGGGTTGGTCGTTCTGGGACTGATCGCGCCAGGACTGATCACGCCGGGGTCGGTCATCTCGGGCCTGATCACGCCGGGGTCGATCGTTCCGGGACTGATCGCGCCAGGACTGGTCACGCCAAGGTTGGTCGTTCCGGGACTGATCGCGCCAGGACTGGTCACGCCGAGGTCGGTCGTTCCGGGATTGATCGCGCCGGGTTAGGTCGTCTCGGGCCTGTTCACGCCGGGGCTGTAGGACAGGTCTTTCACCAAAACTGTCGCGCCTCGCCTCATCGTTGTTCGAGCTCCATGGTCGCGGTCGTACGGGTTCCTTTAGCTTGAGCGCAGCCATCGTGTCTTTTAGCGATCCATGCTTGAGTTGATAAACCAGGCTTCGTTTGCCGAAAGAAAAGTCTGGATCGAGAAATCGTTTTCTCCTAGTCTGTCTACCAGTTCCGTCTTCGTCCTCGGCGTCCAACGCCTTGCGATCAAGCTTCTTGCGAAGCTTGTGCTGCTGTCGATTCGACGAGGCACCGTCGAGAGCCTTGAATGTCCTGTCAAAGTCATCGGGTGATATAATGGACCGGTCGGAGTCTCGAGACTTGGAGAATCGCGGCTCGCCGAACTGAACCCTCTCGGACCGTCTCAGGCCTCTATGAATCGCCGACAGACTGCCGTAGCGAACGGTCACAGGAGGAGACGAAGCTGAGATGTACTGCAGCGGCCGACATTTGATGTGGCGGGAGCCCAAAAGACTCTTCGCGGTAGCGTTCAGCATGGCATGTTTTGCCGCTTGAATCGCCAATTTTAAAAAAAAGGGTTCAAAGGAGGGGGGTACAGGTTGGAGACGGATGATGGAATCAGAAGACTGGTTCCTGGCATTTTTCTGCCAGCTGTGGGTTCATTGGCTGGCCGGCCTATTGGCGTCTGGCGACCCTAATGGGTACCTACAGACCAGACCAACCAGAGCAGACCAGACGCATTCTCAGCCGGATCCACTTTTGCACATGGTGCGTCAAACGCGTCAAACTGAACTGTCTGGTCTCAGTGGTACTTGAAAAAGCATCGCGTCTACATTATCCCAGACGCCTGCGGGTGTCCTGCCATCAAGCTCCTGTTCTTCGATCGCCCTGCGCACTTAATCCTCATTGCATTTCAACGACACATATTTTCCATTTTTTTCTTCTTTTTTTTCCCTCCTTGCTTCGGGGACCTAGGCGCAGCGCGTCAGCAGCATTGCCATGCCTGACCCTAACGACGACGACGAGCAGATGCATGATGAGGAGACCACATCTGTTGGGCTACATCAAGCAGCGGATGACGTGAATGGAGATGCATCTCCGTCAACGCCAACGATCGCATTGGATTTCTGCGCACACCAGGCCGATAACCCAGGCTCAGGCGACGACACGTCCTACGTACAAGCATCGGCCGCTACATTCGAGCATTCGACACCGCAGTACAAGTTAGAGGTCTCCATTCCCGCACTACCCTGGGAATCTCAACAGGAATATGAAGAGCCGAAAAGTAGTATCGTGGAGAGAGTGTGCTCGCTCGACAGTTCTTCTGTTGGCGAAGGCGACCTCGTGGAGGTAGAATTTACCGACGGAACGCTTCGTAAAGTATGTAGCATATCCTTTTGGCGACCATCTTTGCTTTTTTGTTTCCCTTTTTTTTTGTATTTTTAAATGCTATAAAATTTCATTACTCCGTTTTCTTACTCCTTTTACTGCTGTTTCTCTCTTCCAGTTGCATGTTCACCCCTTTCAGTAGACAGACCCCCTTCTCGCAACCTCGTTTCACCTTCGGCTCACTTCACTTTTTCGTCAAGCCCGTGGACGCTTACATTTTCCCACCTTCTCTCTCGACCAAACGCAGCATTTTGGTTTCTGCATCACTCAGACGAGTCTTACACAAAGTTCTTGACCTGCATTCGGGCTTCTTGTGCAGTTTGATTTTAACACTTTTCTCTTTCTCAGCAGTTACTAACAACTCTCCTTGAAAAAGATAACACTTGCTCAGATCGAACGTTTCGAAAACGGACTCGGCGCATTGGATGCGTTTTTCGGAAACATGGGGGAGAGCAGTCGAAAACGCAAGCATGGGCCCAACGAGGATTGGCAGTCCGGTAGTAGTTCTGACGACTCGGACATAATGGACTTGGATCAAGCAGAAAATATGAATGGCATCACTGCCAAACGCTCAAGTAGAACTCGAAGCTCAGGAGCCCATCACGATGCACAAGTCGCCTCCAAGCCAAAGCCCAGCGAGAGCGACGACTCAGACATACTACTGGAACAGCCTCGAAGGAGCTCCCGCAAAAGACAGACTCGATTTCCAGAAACCCAAATTACGCCCAGAGCCCTCTCAGACCAGGAGGACGACGATGACGGATTCATCCCCGTCGTCTCGGATATTACGACTAACCGACCCAACTCGAAACGCCGCTCCGCGCGTACTTCAAAACCGCGCTTGAAGGGCCGTTCTCGGCTGTCAAGGTTAAGAGGCTCTCACAATTCCGACATAGAGTTCGAACAACCTCGAAGATCTGGGCGAGCGACGCGGGATGTTCGCTACTCCCAGGATCTTGCGGATATCGACGACGACTCCCTCTTTCGAATCGACTCGGGACCCCAAGATGCTCCAAGAGTGGTTTCTGTAAAGGAGGTCTTTCGACCAACACCTCCCGAATCTCGCTTTGCATTGGTGCACATGGACACATGCTATACCTGCAAGTCTACGAACATTCGGGGTCAGATTGTATACTGTCAAGGCTGTAGCTTTGCCTACCATAAGCAGTGTATCGGACCTCGAAGCGCGCGAGAGCACTTGGCCACCAAGATTGGAGAAGCTGATTTTGTCCTGCAGTGTCGCTTCTGCATCGAACACCAGCAGAAAAAGGACATGACGACGCCCCGGCGGTCCAAGTGTCAAACCTGTATGGAGAGTGGTCGCTCATGTGCTCCATTTTCAAAGAGACAGACGGCTCGTCAAGAGGAAAAACTTCGTGAACAGAACGGGGGTGTTGATCCCTGGACGCCTGTCAAGGAAGAGCTCTTAAATAACGCGGAAAATGTGCTCTTCCGATGTGGCAACTGTCGCAGGGCCTGGCACCAGCATCATTTGCCTCCAATCGGGCACGAAACCCCCTCCTCTTCCTCCCCACAAACATCACGAGGTCAGACAATGGGAGCGCTTAAGGACTACTCTATTGACTGGCAATGCAACGAGTGCGCTTCGGCACAACAAAAGATACACCGGCTTGTGGCCTGGCGTGCCAAGCAGTCATCCCAGAAACAACAACAACAACAACAACAACAACATCTTGTCGAATTCACGTCTTTAAGCGATGACGAGAAGGAATATCTTGTCAAGTGGGATACCATGTCGTACTTCCACTGCACTTGGATGCCCGGAGCATGGATCTACGGTGTGGTAGCTACTGCGACGAGGAATTCCTTTGCAAAGCGTGCGATTGAGGTTGACTTATTCAAGACCAGCGAGAAAGAAGCCATCCCAGAGGAGTTCCTCATGATTGACATCATCTTGCGCGTGAAGCTGAGTCCCACAGCCATCCGCGGTCGCTCCCGAGAAGAAGATGAGACGAACATTTCCCATATTTCCAAAATGCTCGTGAAATTCCAAGGACTCGGCTACGACGATGTCGTGTGGGATACTCCTCCATCGAGAGATTCGGGAGATTTATATACGGCCTTTGAGCTCGCGTATCAAGACTATTTGGCCGGGAAACATTTTCAGCATTCCTCTAGCTATAAAATTAAGGAGCGCATCAAGGAATTTAGAAACGTTGAACATCAAGAGATTGCAGTTCAGCCGGCTGGACTAAAACGAGGCAAGCTCATGGGCTATCAGATTGAGGGGTTGAACTGGCTTGTTTCAAATTATCACAACGGGCGAAGTGTCATTCTGGCGGACGAAATGGGACTGGGCAAAACTGTTCAGGTTGTCAGTCTTATAACCTATCTCGTCCAGGAAACTCCCGAGGTAAGGAAGAAAGTCCGAAGACACATGTTATCGAGCGCAAAAAAAAAAGACAAAAAAAAAGACACAAAAACGTGAGAACGGGTTATAATAACTTGAACGCCTGCTAACGCTTCTTTGCCTCAGTGCTGGCCCTTTCTCATTTCTGTACCAAACGCAACGTGTCCCAATTGGCGGAGAGAATTCAGACAGTGGGCTCCCGACTTGCGTGTTGTCACTTATCACGGAGGCAAAGAGCCACAAGATCTTGCATACAAATATGAGCTATTTCCGGGCGGCTCTCGCGACATGGCGGCGCATGTTGTCATCATGTCCTATGATTCTACGCAGGACCCAAGAACGAGGGAACTGTTCAGTTCCGTGCGTTGGGCAGGTTTGGTAGTGGACGAAGGCCAGCGACTCAAAAATGACAGCAATTTGCTCTACCAGGCACTGCGTGCCATGAAGATTCCATTCCGACTCCTGCTCACAGGCACTCCCTTACAAAACAACAAGCGGGAGCTTTTCAACCTCATTCAATTTATTGATCAAACAAAGAACGCGGAACAGCTTGACCTGGACTTCGCCGTACTAAACAAGGAAACGCTGCCCAAGCTTCACGAAATGATTCGACCCTACTTTCTGCGACGAACCAAGGCTGGCGTGCTCAAGTTTCTGCCTCCCATGGCTCAGATCATTCTACCCGTGACAATGACCGTCATTCAAGAAAAGCTCTCCAGAAGTATCATGGCCAAGAACCCGCAGCTCATCAAGGCTATTTTCGCCAACGGCAAGGTTGGTAGAAAAGACCGTGGCAGCCTCAACAACATCCTGGTGCAGTTACGGAAATGTCTCTGTCATCCGTTCATGTACTCCGATGCTATTGAAGAGAAACATGACAACCCAGATATTATTCAAAGAAACCTGGTGGAGGCATCTGCAAAACTTCTGCTGCTCGAGGTTATGCTTCCCAAATTGAAAGAGAGAGGGCACCGGGTACTCATATTTAGTCAGTTTCTTCAGCAACTCGACATCATGGAAGACTTTCTCAGCGGAATTGGCTACGAATTCAGGCGGCTTGATGGCCAGATTTCCAGTTTGGAAAAGCAGCGTCGGATCGATGCATTCAATGCGCCAGACTCTTCCGTATTCGCGTTTCTGCTGTCGACTCGTGCAGGTGGCGTCGGAATCAACCTGGCGACGGCGGATACGGTAATTATCATGGACCCCGACTTCAATCCGCATCAGGACATTCAGGCCCTGTCACGAGCACATCGTATCGGTCAGAAACGCAAAGTGCTTTGCTTCCAGCTCATGACAAAGGATACCGTGGAGGAGAGAATCATGCAGATTGGAAAGAAAAAGATGGCGCTTGACCATGCTCTCATCGAAAGCATGGATGCCGAAGACATGGCCGGAGATGATTTAGAATCCATTCTCAAACATGGCGCTCAGGCGCTCTTTGCCGATGATTACCAGAAGGGGGCCATCATATATGACGGTCCATCGGTCGACAAGCTTCTAGACCGATCCGACGTTGAGCAGACCAAGATGGATGAGGAGGGGTCCGCCGAGGCGCAGTTCTCGTATGCCAAAGTGTGGGCCAACGACAAGGCTGCTCTGGAGGATGGACTGACTGCTGCGGCAGAGGATCTGGCCCCAGAACCAGTTTCTTCCAGTGTCTGGGACAAGATTCTTGCACAACGCGAGGAGGAGGCTCGTCGTCAAGCGGCTGCGAAACAGGAGACTCTGGGGCGAGGTGGACGACGTCGAACAGTGCGTATCGAATTTCCAATCTATTTCCGATGAGAAGCGTGACACCATTTTACTGACAAAACCCCCCTTCCTCTCCATTCTCTTTAGACAAACAACTACAAAAACGACGTGCTGGCAGAATATCTGCAGGATGTCGATGGCCCCAATCATTCAGACTCTTCATCGGACGACTATGCGGGCGCAGATGCAGCTGCAGCTGACACGTCCTCATCCTCTTCTGACGAGGATGGTGCACATCAAGGTAAAACACGAAAGAAGTCTCCAAGAAAAGCCAAGATGGCACAAACTAGTCCTGGCAGAGAAGCCAAGAAGACAGCAAAAGACATTGACCAAAGCGCCCAACAGCAGCAGACCCCGACCAAGGCGGCCCGTCAACGCGCACCGCCAACGCCAGCGCCAACGCCAACGCGAACACCATCTCAACCCCATCAAACGTTGTCCAAAAGTCCAAAGCGGCCATCTACAGGCAAGACGAGCTCCGAGCCCGAGTCCATCCCCAAATCAAAAATCGTGGGGTCCAAAGCGACGTCGCCGGTCACCAAGAAACGCAAACATTCAACGTGCAACAGCCCGTCAATTTCGTCTCCTCTGTCGCCTCGCCGCAGCAGTCCACCCGCCAGAGAGATGAAACATACATGTCTACCGACCAACAGCATTGGAACGCCGAAATCAAACGCCCCGTCCTCAACCAGCCCTTCCACATCGATCACATTCAGCAAAAAGTAAAGGGAAATGCCAGCATGAGCGCTTCTTCCACCTTCCCAATCTTGGGACAGGGGAAACATGCACGACGACGGCAGTCACAAGCAGAGTTTCTGGAACAACTTTCGGAATCAAACATACGACTCACCATGGACACGATTGTCCATTCTCATGATTTCAGCAAGGCCACAAAGGCTAAGCATTTGGCGACGCTGAGTGATAGCTTGCAACGAGCAAGTCGGGATAAACAGACGCCAAGTAAGAAGCAAAAGCCTTCGCCGCCGCCGCCACCGCAGCAGCAGCAGCAGCCAAATACATAGCAGCAGTACATACATGACTTTACAAAATTATAGGTTCGGGTAGCTGGATACGGAAGTGGAGGTTTCCTTCGAATTGCTTTGATATAATGCGACATTCTCCTTTTCATCAGCACATTTTCATGACCTCTTTAAAAATGAGGGTTTGCTTAAGGCGGGATAACGAAGCGTAGCAGAGGCGGCATGGAATCAATAGTTAGTTGACGACGGCTTCTTTTTACCATAGATGAAAAAAAGAACCCATTTTCATTGTTGCTGAACCTCGATGGTGTGCGTGAGGGCGTTGACGGCTGCTAGAGACGGCTGGCAAAGAGATCCAGTCGTCTTTCGTGACCCTTTAGGTGAATACAAGATTCGACTTTATATTGCACAGAAATGGACGTCATCACATGACATTAAATTGATGACTTCCTGCTGGCGGGTGGATTCATGTTGCGTCTGGTAGTAGGCGGATGCGTGACTGCTAGATGGCACGATGTCTGGTCGAAAGAGTGGGTCCATCTCAACAGCTGGAGTACCTGGGTAGCTCATCAGCTACCTAGGTAGGTGAGTGACCTGTGCAACCCCACACTAGCATCTCTCCGCGCAACCTCCAACGACCATGGATGCTTCTCCATGTCACGACCGTTGTTGACGCCGCCCGTGAATCTTCTTTTGCCCATGCTCCTCATTCGACTCGCCAACATCAAACTCGTCCGGTCGGGGGTGTCTTCTCTGTTCCCCGTGGCCCGCCGTCGCGTCGCCTAATCGCCTTGTTTCGCGTTCTTGAGCGTCTGATCGTCGCAGCGGCGATTCATTGTTATTCGCAGTCGAGTGCTTCGTTGGCTGCTGGTTACCAAAGTGGCCTGTAGCATGAAGCGAGCGCCGCCGTACCTGCATCCATCTCTCGCCATCAAATGACCATGGAAACGGTACAGGATATCTTGACGGGCTTGCCTGCCGTCGAGCCATCTACACAGTCGGCAGTAAAGGCGTACGATGCGTCCATAAGGCAACACCTTGCCTTGCTGAACAGCAGCTCTTCCGAGATAAGTCCTGTTATTTCGACGCATGCCGAAGAGTTTCTTGAGGTACGCGTAGTAAATTTGTGTTTTTTTTGTGTTTTTTGTTTAATATTTTGTTTTATATTTCTTTTTATACTGTTTTTTTATCTTTTTTTTATCTTCTGTTTTTTCCCCTCCTCCGCTTCAACGTCTAACATCATTCTCTTTAGAGTCTCGACCCTTCTTTGCATTCCATTAGCTACCTCTTTGTTCTTCAAACTCTCATGGAATCCACGAATAGGGTTCCTCAGGTACCGACGAAGCTGCTTCTTGACGCCATTGTCAAGTTCATCCACAATTTCGATCCTATACAGATTCGATATGTCGGTCATTTTTTGAGTGTCCTTCTTGACAAGCTTAGGAGCGGGCAGCTGTTCTCAGCATCGGCAGCAGTCGACCTTTTAGCCACAGTCATTCTGCGCATCGACGCTACGGGCTCACTCTTCACGTCTACGCATTTTATGCTGGCTCAGCTGGCGTACGAGTCCAACTCGGTGGAATCTGCCTTGCGCGTCCTCGATCGAGACATCCTATTCTACCCACGTCTCATCAACATGAAAGCGAATGAAAACAGCATCCTTTGCGATCCATCTTCACCCACAACTTGCTACATCTCCACACAAACCGGCTTGACTGATCGCATCACGATAGCAATGGTGTTGGAATACAGCCATCTTCGAGGGCTCATGTATATATCAAGGCGTGATTGGATCAAGGCGAAAGAAGCCTTCGAGCAGGTTATTTCGCATCCTGTAAAGGACAGAGCAGTCAGCAAAATTATGGTCGAATCTTACAAAAGATGGGTGCTTGTAGCACTTATCGGCCAGGGAAGGCCCTCGGCCTTACCTTCGTATACGACAGGCACAGCCCAATCATCCTACAAGATTTCCGGCAGAGCGTATAACAATGTAGCGGAGACGTTCACATCATTCAGTGTTGAAGGTCTTATGTCACAGATTCAAGAGAATGCCGCCATGTGGGAAGAGGACGGGACCTCGTCTCTCATACAAGAGGTTCTCTCCTCTTACCAAAAGTGGCAAATCGTTGGTCTACGACAAACACACGATTGTGTTGAAGTTGCCACGGTACGACAGATGACATTAAATGCAGAGACAGGCAAGGTATTGGAAGACGACGATGCCATCTTGGCCTTGATACGTCAGATGATGCAAGACGGCATGCTACACGGCTCTCTTCTTGAGCAAGACAACAGTGGCAATTGGTACTTGTCCTTTTGCAGGGATTCATTAACGGAGGCCGACTTTGCCACCCAGATTGCCCAAAGCCATCAAAACATTGAGTCAATTAGCAAGCAGTACAAGCAAATGAATGATGAGCTTAGCAGCAGCAAAGAATATGTCAAGTATCTCGCACGGGAACAAAAGCGAACAGAAAAGGACGCCGCCGACGCTGGGCTCGGCTTCGATACTCAAATAGAGGACGAGGATCTCATGTCTGGTACTAACTATAGACCATGACCCAGAAAGTTTGGTTTGTATCATTTAAACCTGTTTCTTTTCGTTTCGTTTTGTTTCGTTTCACCTTTGTTTCTTTCCTTTCCTTTCCTTTTCTGCCCTTTTCCTTATTTTTCTTTTTCCTTTTTAAGGAGGCGTCCAGTACCTGGCAGTTTCGCTTAACGGAAAGGTTTGCAAGCGACTTTTTTTCTGCGCACAGGGACTGTTTGACTGCATAGATGTCCCTCCCCTTCCATTTCACGAATAGAGAAAAATGGGCGATCGCTGTGGCGTTCTCTCTGAGGAGAGCTTTATTACTTGGGCGTCAATACAAGAAGCAGGCGACCTGATGGAATGGACTCTTTCAACCCTGACGGCATTCACCGAGAAGGATCAAGTTTTGCTTGACGTTAAGCTGCTTAGTTATCCGGTGGGCGCTGTCGTGATGGCTATGTCTTACGCCACAATGTCGTATGGCCCCTTCTAATGGCTGAAGGATAGAACAGAAAAAATCAACTCGACTTTTAAAAATGCTAATGAAGAATGTTTTAGCCCTGAAATTACCTTATCTACCTACGTGCAAGTCCCTTGCTGGTGTCGCCTCATTTTGAAAACCGCCATCTGCTTTCCGCACTCGACAGTCATATTGCGCATTTCCTTCTCACGTCCCTCCCCTCCACTTGTAGCGCCAGTGGTGTTCATAGAGTCGGATAAAAAAAGGTGCTATTTTTCACCTCGACTTTTCAATCCATACAGTATACTTTGTCCATCTAGGACCGAAACTTCTTGCTTTGCTTTTCTCCGCATGGTTTCGTGACATGGCTTTTTTTCTCCCCTTCCTCAACTCCTTTCCATTCACTATCTGCGTGAAACACATGTAATTAAAATTTTCTCTACCAGGCCAGATTCGACAATTTCTTTTATCTAATCTTCCCCAAAGTGGTTGGGCGTGAAACTTTGTTCGTGCGCCCCCTTTCTCCTCTGGACAAATGTTTAGTCTTTGTTCTTGCGCGACGTGGCTTGATGTAGCGCTTTTGGTGTATTTGTCCTCTCGTCTAGGGGACTCTTGGTTTTCTACTCTGCGAGCTCAGCGTGGCTAATTTTCAAAGCGGTTCTAACAGACGCTCTCGTCTATCCTCTGTTTTCCTCGATCGCGGCTCACTTCATTTATCTTCTCTCTCTCTCTCTCTCCAGGAGGTCTATTTAGTCAATCCTTTCATTCATTTCTCTCGATTCGTCTATGTCAAGATGCGTTTCTTGCATCCTCTCTCCAAGGCTCTGCCTCTGCTTCTACTCCTTTCCACTGTTTGCGCCATCCCCAACATACTCGTTGACCCCGTTCTCATGTCTGACGACGAGGCAAACCTCAGGCCGACGCATGATGGGCCGGAGATTCATGTCGCCTCATTTCGCAAAGAGGTTGTCCATAAAAACAACGAGTTCAGACGGGAAAACAAAGTGGCCAACTCCGACACCGAGGTTGTTCGACATGATGGCAAGGAGGCTCATATCGACTTCCACGATGAGAGCCACGACACGTACGTATCGCTCATCAACGCCACGCCCTACCGCTGGCACTTGGTCTACAGCCATTCCTACCAGCTCAAGAGATGGAATCATGAATGGCCCACATGGATCATGCCCGGGGCGTCGGTGACTGTACGCGTCAATAACTTCGGATACGGCAAAAAGGCCTTGCGCGATTCCGCCGGCGAGGTGACGTATGAGCTCTTGAAAACCAAGAAGCCCGCGTCGTTCCAAGTGCAGTATCGACCCGGAAAGCAGCACAGCGTATGGGTCCAGTTCCGGGATCAGCTCAAGACGCCCGACACCGTCCGGCTGGACACGGCGAGGAATCTCGGCTTCAGCCGCGAACCAGGCGGCGTGGGCTTCATGCTCGCGGGCACAGAAGGCGACTTTGTGTCCAACAACGGGCCGGTGCAGTGGATGCAGTCCCAGCTGTCGGAGATTGGAAACCTGTCTCTGCGGGAGATCCTCCTACCCCGATCCCACCAGTCGGGCATGTGGACGTGCGCTTTTGGCCTCGGCCCGGAACCGGACGAGGGGTTTGGCTCCGGCCCGCAGCCGGGCGGCGGTTTTGGCATCGGCCCGGATCTGGCCGGCAACATCGTCACGCAGAACTTGACGCTCTTCCATCAGCTCCGCGACGGAGGCGTCCGCGTCATCGACTACCGCCCCATGATGTGGAGGAGGCGCCTGCACGCCGGCCACGGCAGCTTCTTCGCACCGGGAATCAACGCCATCGTGGGCGCCCCTCTCGACCGCATGATCCACGACTGTAATAAGTTCACCAGACAGTACCCCGGGGAGCTCATCATCTGGGACATCCACGACCCCGTCAACGGCGACCTGAACTACAAGGGCTTCAACGACGCCAACATGTTGACCCTGTGGAGCAAGCTCATGAAGATCAACTGGCGCATCGCGCTGCCCCTAGAGCAAGACGTCACGCGCCGGCCCCTCAACTTCTTCATCAGCCCGGACGTCATGGCCCCGGGCCGGTCCTCGGTTCTCATCCGCGTGCCCGCCTCCTGGACGCAGTTCAACGGCTACCCGGGCATCAAGCACGGGTTCGTCACCAGCGACTTGATGCCCCTCAACTCCCGCTCGTCCAACACCTATGAGCCGGACAAGATGTTCTTGGACCAGCTCAAGCACCTCAACGAGTCGCGCCCCTCGCGCGACTCCGTCATGCACAACATGGACTGGGTGCTCGACCAGACGCGCCTCATCCGCACGCCCATATACGCGGATCCCATCATCGACACGTCCAGGGGCACGTGGCCCGCCCTGTTCGGCCGGTTGTGGCGAGCCCTCTCCGACACCAGGTACCCGAACATGATCAGCCTGGATTACATCCAGGGCGATTCGCTCAAGACCATGGCCATGGTGGTGAACAAGTGCTTCGCCGCCAGACGATGCGGTCCGCTGGGCGGGAAAGTCAAGCCCATCCCAGAGGAAGAGGATGCTGACCCGGATGAAACCGGGTTTTGGGATGCCGAGGGGAGCAGGGGCATTTAAGAAGCGAGGAAGAGAACGACGACAATGAAGGTGAATGATCTTGGAGGTCTCCCCGTTTCTCTTTTCATTTCATTTCTGTATGTATATACATACATACATACATATATATATATATGTATATATGTGTGTGTGTGTGTGTTCTTAATAGGGACGGAATTTGTTCTCATAGGTGCTTGGGCGTCAATGGGTTATGGGAAGAAATCTTTTTCTTGTTGGCACAGAGTGTAAGCTATCTGAGGTTGAGGTTCAAACGACGTCTGCACGGTGAACAGTCATGATGCGCACATGACTGAGGCGTATGCGATTTCTAGTCACAAAGCAAGACTACGCATATATCTCGGCGGGTGTGTACACCAAGGCATGTGTGATGAGTGCTTTTATTTTGTTCAGAAATTCTCGGGTATCGGATGACCTCGCTGCCTTGCTGTCTGGCATTGTGTGTAATTACAGTTCTTTTCAAGAAGGCATTGATGTCCACGAATCAGGAAGAGAGTGCATTGATGAAAGAGAAAAATAATAATAAATGAAAAATAATAATAAAAGAAAATACAGAAAACGACATCTATTGTTCAGCAGTGCGACTTATGCGTTGGCCTTCCTCCGCCTCACGAAGCTAGGCATATCCATGATCCGGTTGGAGTTACTTGATGGCGACGACATGTCCTCACGGGACGACTTGGGCCGGCGGTTGGGCTTGCAACAGCATCCCATGGCGGCGTGCAACAGAAAGGCCACGTCGGTGGCGATGGCACCGATCCACATAAAGGCAAACATCTTGACGCCAATGTTGACCTTGATGTTGAGCTGGTCCTGCGCGGTGAGGGCCAGCTTGGCAGCCATGCTAATGACGGTAGCAATGGCGGCAGCGACGGTGAGGACGACGCCGGCCAGGCCGCCAAAGAAGGAGATGAACAGACTGAACCAGCGCGTGCGCATGACGAGGGGCGTCCCCAGCAGCAGGACGAAGCTGAGGATGGTACCGGCCATGAAGAAGGTGTACATGATTTTGGACCCGATGCGCAGGAGGCTCAAGACGGTCAGGACCTGCGAGGGGAGGGCGATCCTGGCGCCGGAGAGCAATTGGCTGACGAGGATTTCCACAGGGTTGAACCAGTAGAAGGATTGCGGAGGTGAGCAATAGGTGACGCCGCTGCGAAGACGGGGAGAATGCAAAGATTAGTGAATGAGCATAAGGGGCGTATAAAAAGGGGCTATTTCTTTCTTATTCTTTCTTCTTTCTTATTCTTTTTCTTTCTTTCCTTTTTTTTCTTTTTTTTCTTTCTTTTATCCTTCTTCTTCTTTATATCTCATCGCACCATCTCCTGCGAAAAAAAAAAGGCAACCTACGTCTCGAGATATCCCTCGCAATGATTCCACACGCCCACCTGATAAAAGTCATGGAGACCCAAGCTCCGCGCTACCGAGTTGAGCAGTTTGGCATTGGCGACGGCGATGGGAATGATTTGCGAGACATCGAGCTGGAAAAAGTACAGGTCGTTGAGGACGGCGATGTCGTGTGTGTTGCCAATGAGAACGAGGATGAGAAAGGGGAGAGAGACGAGGTACAGAAGCGCGGCGACGATGGTGGTGTTGCGGCGGGCGTTGGGAGCAGCCATGACTTGGCAGGAGATGCAGCCAGCAGGTGAATGAAGTCTGCGAGGAGTCTGGACCGTGTGAGTCTCTGCGCCGGGCGTATTGGTGACGGATGGGTTGATGGACGAGAGGACGGATGGACGAGAGGGTTTATGGACGAGAGAGTGGAAAAGGTCGAGAGTCGGCCATGGTGTTGCAGTCCGAGACGCTCCTCGACACGCCAGTCAATTCCCGGAAGCTCGGGCCAATGCGCGATGCAGACGGACGGGGTGGTGAAGATTGATGACATCAACCCCACTAGCGCCGCCGTGCGCCAGGCGGGCACGGGCAGCAGCCAGCGCCAC
>SRPZ01000472.1:0-15410 GCA_018360255.1 Claviceps maximensis
CGCGTCGTCGCACGTCGACGCGCCGCCCGTCCACGGCACGACGGCTTGGCTCGCGGAGCAGTGGCGGCGGGTGATTGGCGTGCCGGCGGCGCCCGATTCCGACTTCTTCGACATTGGCGGCACCAGCCTGGCGGCGGCGCAGCTCGTGTCGCAGCTGCGTCAGCGCGCGCCCACCATGTCCGTCGCCGACATCTACGAGTACCCCGTCCTGTCTGCCATGGCGGCGCGCGTCGATGACCTCGCCGGCGCCAAGCAGGAGGAGCGCTACGTCAAGCCCACGGCCCGCTGGGTCATGTTTGTGCAGGCCTGCATCCTCATCTGCGAAATCACCTTCAACTCGGGCCGCTGGCTCGCCGGCGTGTCGGCCATGAAGAAGTTCTTCGCCCTCAAGCTCGGGCCCGACAGCTGGGCCGGCCTGCGCCCGTTGCCCTGGCCGGCCATCATCGTCATCTGGGTCGTCTTCATGACCTTTCCCGGCCGGCTGGTCACCACGGCCCTGGGCTCTCGCCTGCTTACCTGGGGCATCAAGCCAGGCACGTACCGGCGCAGCGGCGGCACGCATCTTCGCCTCTGGGGCGCCGAACGCTTCGCCGCCATGGGGAACTTGGCGGCCCTTGCCGGCACGCAGTGGGTGCGTGTCTACGCTCGTCTGCTGGGCTGCCACGTCGGGAAGAACGTTCAGTTCCATGGCCTGCCACCCACGACCGGCCTGGCCAGCTTCGGCGACGGGTGCTCCATCGAGCCCGAGGTCGACACGGCTGGCTGGTGGCTCGACGGGGACTTCTTGCACATTGGTTTCATCAGCGTCGGCGAAGGCGCCGTCGTCGGCCATCGCTCGACCCTGATGCCCGGTGCCGTCATCGAGCCGTACGCCGTCGTCGAGGGCGGCACCGTCGTCGAGGGTGTCGTCCAGGGCCCGGACGTGACGCCGTCGTCAGCCGATGAAAAGTTGTACATGAAGGAGCGCACCATCATCTCGGACATTCGATACACGCTGACGCTGCTCCTCCTCGACTTCTTGCCCATCATCCCCGCGGCGCCCACACTTGCCCTGACACCCGCCTTCATCCGCAACTACAACGACCTGCACAAGCTGGCCGTCGTCGTTGTCGAGGTGGCCGTGCCCGGCTTTCTCATCGGCTTGATTCTATACATTGTCATGTCTGCGCTTCTCGTCCGTCTGGCCAGTCTCTGGCTGCGTCCGGGCTCGTACTCGTGGCACAGCCCGACGGCGTGGGCCGCCTGGCTGACCCACGGCATCATGATGCAGCTGCGCACCACCCTGTTCCCCGTCTATGCGAGCTTGATGACGCCCATGTTCCTGCGTCTGTTTGGTGCCAGCATTGGCCGGTACGTCGAGGCGTCGACCGTCGTGGCCATCCCGTCGCTGCTGACTGTGCACGACGCCGCCTTCCTGGCCGACGACGTGTCCCTGTCGCCCTTTGAGCTCTGTCGCGGCTCCATTCGCGTCGGCGCCTCGTCCGTGGGCGAAAAGGCCTTTGTCGGCAACTCGGGCATTGTCGACGGCGGCGTCCACGTGCCCCGGGACTCGCTCATCGGCGTGCTCGGCACCGCGCCGCATGACATGGAGGCCGGCTCGTCGTGGCTTGGCCGCCCGGCCATTTCGCTCCCGCGCAAGCAGGACATCGAGGTGGACGACTCGCTCACCTTCAAGCCGCCTTTCCGGCTCGTTCTCTTCCGCGCCGTCATCGAGACGTTCCGCCTGACGCCCCTTGTGATTGGCGGTCTGATGACGACGCTCATCGCCACCGGCTACATCTGGACGCTCAACCGCTTCGGCTACTGGCAAGTCATCCTCGCCGGCCCGGCCATGCTCTTTACGGCCGGCTTTGCCTCGCTGTTCGTCACCACGGCCGTCAAGTGGATTCTCACGCCGCGCGTCAAGCCCGGCATGCACCGCCCGCTCTGGAGCTCCTTTGTCTGGCGCAACGAGCTCGCCGACACCTTTGTCCAGTCCCTCGCCCTGCCGTGGATGATCAACACCTTTTACGGCACTCCTCTGCTCGTATGGTGGATGCGCACTCTGGGCGCCAAGATTGGCCACGGCGTCTGGCTCGACAGCCATCATCTTCCCGAGGCTGAACTCTGCGAGATTGGCGACGGCGCCTCCGTCAACCGTCGCGCCGTCCTGCAGACCCATCTCTTCCACGACCGCATCATGCGTCTCGACAAGGTCGTTCTCGAGGCCGGCGCCACGCTCGGTCCCCGATCCATTGCCCTGCCCGCGACGACCATTGGTGCCGGCACCACCATCGCGCCTTCGTCCCTGGTCATGCGTGGCGAGAATCTCCCTGCCGGCACGCGCTGGATGGGGAACCCCGTCCGGCCGTGGATCGAGGCCAAAAAGGTGGAGGTTTCGGAGAGCTCGGAAGTGTCGGATTGGGAGTCAAAGGTTTGAATCTAACTGCGCCGATTTCGCATTGTACAAGAAAAGGGGGGAAACCAAAACACACACACCATTCTAGATGAGGACTGCGAAAAAAAAAAATCATCCATGATCCCCTTTATGGCATTATAGAGCGACGGCGTGAGAGGAAAAAAAAGACACCTTGGTCGAAAGCAATGAGGAAAAACGTGGAGAAGAAAAGCAGCAAGGAAGTTTTGGTATTTTTTTTTATTTTCATCTGTTATGACATATGTTTGTAGCATGGGTATTGTCATTGGCGTTGTTTATTACGATGATGTTTAGTTTAGGTCCTTTTATGCTTATTTTCCTTTTACTAATGTTCATCAATGTTCTTATCTTTTTTACACCTTCATTATATAATCATAGTATGTAAAGATGACTATAAATAGGAATGGAAAATTGAAAAAAAAAAAAGAAAAAAAAAAGAAAAAAAACTTTTTTGATAGAGCCTTTTGTGTGTGCTCTACGGTTACAGTTTACACAGATTGTCTAATATAGGTACTGTCATAAAATACTACAGAAAGGGGGCAAGAGGGGACCTACTCTTTGATAAGCGAAACAAGGTCTAGTGACATAGTAGACATACCGTGCGACATAGTACTCTGATGCACTACCATAGAGGGACGTCTCCTGCTCTCGCAGATACAATTCGTGTAGGTCTGCCGAAAGCTTAGTGACGAGGGTCCAATTCTGGGGGATCTGGACTCAAGGGATTTCGTTGAATTCTGATCATCGACTCTAGCTCTCCAATGTGCCCTCGAGGTCCAAGGTCCTCTTCTAGGCCACTGCGGATTCCCTGCCTTTGCATATAAAAGGCCATTCCGTGCCTGAGGCTTGAGGTGATCGCTTGTTCTAGGTTATGCCATTGCCATTGCTGCATGATACCCAAACTTGGCCGAGTGTAACCTCACGAGTGTGACGACAACGGCGGCGAAGTCGAGGCGGCATCTAGGTAGATGTAATGGATTTGCATGTATTCGGATTAGCGAGTGTAATCGAAAAAAGAAAGAGAAAAGGGGGAATAAATAAGTAAATATATAAAAATAGATATATAAAAAAATAAAAATGAAAAAAAAATAAAAATAAAAATAAATAAATAAAAATAAATGATCATAAATGGAAGTAATAGGTAGTCGTCTAGTGCGTGATTTTTCATCCCTCTACATGTGCATGTCAGCCGTCGTTGGCTTCCTGGGCGGATACTACACTAGGTCGATTGGACGCCCGATGGCATTGAGATATTCGAGTCTCCCGGCGCAGAGCAGGAGCGAAATTCGTCTTGTGCAATAGCCGATGATGATGCCTCGATTTTCCACGGCCATGTCTCATGTCCCATGTCCCATGTCCATTGTCCATTGTCGCCGTCGCCGCCATGTGCCGCTTCCCGCCCCCTGTCGAGTTGCACAGCGGTAAAAAACGTCATCGCGCGACGGCCCAGTCTGTCGAGCCGGCCGGGATGCATCATCGGCATGTGAAGCGTGTGTGTCTCGTTGTCTGTCTTTCGGCGTCCGTCTGTCCTGGCCCAACACCCCGCAGTAAACGCAGTCAGCGGGACGCATCCTTCCGTTTCTCGTCTTGCCTCATCTCATCTCGTCTTGTCTCATCTTGTCGTGTCTCGTCTCGCTTCGTCTACTTCCCGTTCCTGTTCTATTCGAATTCCAGTCCATTTGACCACTCGTAGTTAGCCACGACACGGCCATCCGTCCACCAGACAATCAACCACCATGTCCTCGAACCCGCCGTCCGCCGTCCCCGATCCGCCTCTCTTCGCATTTCCCTCGAGACGAAGCGTCGTCCACAGCACCGACGGAATCGTCGCCTGCACGCAGCCTCTCGCCGCGAAATGCGGGCTCGATGTTCTGCGAGCGGGGGGCAACGCTGCTGTATGTCAATCCATCATGTCGTGACCGAATATCGTATTTCATATATATATATATATATATATATATATATATTTGAAAAAGAAAAAAAAAGAAAAAGAAAAGAAAAAAGAGAAAAAAAAGAAAAACCTAGTCAGAACCCTGAAACCATGAGCACGTCTATAGGACATAAGATATTCGCTAATCTTCTGAGCAGGATGCTGCTGTTGCAGTCGGTATGGTTGGCCCATATAGCCCTAGCTGGCTTAACTACCCTTCACTCTAGTTACTACCTTTACAGTGCTTATATTTTATTTGTTTCTTATTTCCTATTTCTTTTTTATTTTAATTTCTTTTTTTCATTTTTCTTCTTCTTCTTTTCTTTCCGCTCATACCTCTCATCTAACACGGTGCGTCTCCGCCAGCCGCCGGTCTCAACTTGACGGAGCCATGCTCGACAGGAATCGGCGGCGACATGTTCATCCTCTTCTATGACGCCTCCACCAAGAAAGTCCAGGCCATGAACGGATCGGGCCGCGCGGGACGCAGATGCACAGTCGACGCCGTCTGCAAAGATCTCGGCATCCCAGACCACATGAGAGCGCGGGCCAAGATCCCCGTGACGAGTGTTCACACCGTGACCGTGCCAGGCGCCGCGGCGGCATGGGTCGATACCGTCGAGAGGTTTGGCAGCGGGAGAGTCGACATGCAGCGCATCCTGGCTCCGGCCATTGAGCTTGGTGAGAAGGGGTTCCCAGTCTCTGAGGTATCTGCTCATATGGTATGTGCGGCCTTTTCTTTTTATTCTCCTTTTTCTTTTTCTTCTTCTTCTTCTTCTTCTTCTTCCTCCTCCTTCTCCTCCTCCTCCTATTCTTCTCCTGCCTTGTGCTTAAAAAAAGCAAAGAAACAATGGCAGCAAAACATAGCAAAGAGCCATGCATATTGACTACAAGCCCTCGTCCCAAATAGTGGGCATCTTATGAATACATTCTCCGGGACGCGTCTCCCAACTTCGGCGAGATGCTGAAAAAAGACCCGCACGCCCAAGGAGGATTCAGGCCCCCCCGTGCTGGCGAGATGGTGAAGAACCCAACGCTGGCTACGACGTTCCGCACCTTGGCCGAGCAGGGGAAAAGGGGCTTCTACACGGGCCGGATCGCCGAGGAGATTGTCCGCATCGTGCAGTCTCGCGGCGGCCTGCTGGAGATGCAAGACCTGGAGTACCACCTCCGACACGGCAGCGAGTCAGTCGAGCCCATGTCGCTGCCGTTTCGAGGCCAAGGCCAAGGCCAAGGAGGCGAGCACGACGGCATCCGGGTGTGGGAGCACCCCCCCAACGGGCAGGGCATCGTCGCGCTCATGGCGCTCGGCATCATCGAGCAGCTCGAGAAGCAAGCCAAGATCCCGACGTTCCAGCCGAGCGACTTCAACTCGGCGCCCTACCTCCACGCCATCATCGAGGCGCTCAAAATCGCCTTCTCAGACGGCCATTGGTTCATCGCGGATCCCAACGTCCAGGCGGTCCCCGTCGACGGCCTCCTGTCGCAGGCATATCTCGCCGAGCGCGCCCGCCTCTTTGATGCCACCCGAGCCGCCCGCGTGTCTCCCCTGCACGGCGATCCGCCTTCGGCCTCCCCGGCCCTGTCCAGCAGCGACACGGTATACTTCGCCGTGACCGACGCGGACGGCAACTCCGCCTCGGTTATCAACTCCCACTTCGCCGACTTCGGGTCCGGCATCATCCCGCGCGGGTGCGGCTTCACGCTCCAGAGCCGCGGCGCGAGCTTCTCGCTCGACGAGAACCATCCCAACAGCATCCAGCCGGGCAAGAGGCCCTACCACACCATCATCCCCGCCATGGCGACCAACCTGCGCGACGGGTCGCTGCACTCGTCCTTTGGCGTCATAGGCGCCTTCATGCAGCCGCAGGGCCACGTGCAGGTCCTGCTCGGCCAGATGGTCGGGCAGCTCGATCCGCAGCACGCGCTGGACGCGCCCCGAGTGTGCGTCACCTGCGAGGGATACGGCGGCTGGAAGCCCGACGACGACGGCGACGACGCGGGCTGGACCATCGACGTCGAGGACGGCATCGCGCCCGACACCATCGACGGCCTCAAGAAGCTGGGGCACAGAGTCCGCGTTATCAGCGGGGCCGCACGCTCGCGGTTCGGCAGAGGCCAGGTCATCCGGCGTGTCGTCGATGCCGTTGACGGGACGGCTGTTTGGTCTGCCGGGAGTGACATGAGAGGCGATGGTGCGGCGTATCCCTTGTGAGAAGAGGGGGGAAAGGTGGAGGTTTGCCAGGACGATCTGGTGTTGATCGCACGAGTCTATGAACCTGAACCCAACGACTGAACGAGCACAGATATGTAGATGAATGATGACTGAAAATCGAATGTCAATGGATGCGCTTGCCACTTTTCTGAAGTACGTGCAGTGCCTTGCACTCTCGTATATTGTACATTTTATCCATAACTCCTCCTCCCATAACTTACCCCCCCCCCCCCCCCCCCCCAATCAAACACTCATGCGTCCTCCAAAACCAACACGTCCTTGCTCTCAAAAAACTTGGCCAACTCTCCGTTCGTATGCATCGTCCGCAAAATGTCGCACCCGCCCACGAATTCCTTCTCCACGTACAGCTGCGGAATGGTCGGCCAGTCCGAGTACTCCTTGATGCCCTCCCGCAGCTCCGCGTCCTCGAGCACGTTAAAGGCCGCAAACTTGGCCGGGTTGACGCCCTGCATGCCGAGGATCTTGATGACTGTGGCGGAGAAACCGCACTGGGGCGTCTCGGGGGTGCCCTTCATGAAGAGCACGACGGGGGCCGACGCGACGGCCTTGTCGATGGCCGTGCGCGTTTCGTTGGAGAGCAGCCGGTGGTGGAAGAAGGGGACGCGGTTGCGGACTGAGGCGGCTGCCGGCCGAGCCGCTTGTCGGAGGAAGGACTGCTGGCAGGGGTCAGTATGGCGGATTTCTTTTTCTAAAAATTGCGCTTTTGGAGAGAAGGGGTGTTGATTTGTAGTATGGCTGGAGGGACGCGTACAGAGGCTATGCTTCGTTGAAACATGGCTGCTTGTGTCTCCAGCAGTGGTATACGAACAGTCTGGTGGTTTGGGACGAAAAAAGAAGAAAAAGAACAAGAAGAAGCGAATGGACGGATTGTAGTCGTCAGAGCTTTTGGCTCAGCTTTGTTTGTTCGCGCAACGTCCGTGATGTAATGGAGAGAAGCGGCAGGCCGCCCAATCATGTGTCTCGTAATGCAAATAAGGTGGGGTATGTGGGGGGCCGCCGAGTTGGACGACCGTCAAGAATTGGATGTCCAATGTTCAATCCTCGTTTACATCCATCAACCACATCCCTACCCCGGCACTAACGGACTCGAGCTGTTCTCATGAACTGCCTCTTCTCTCCCGTCGAGCCTTCCCGCGGGTGACACGCATCTTGTGCGCCGCCTTATGCCAAGGCCCGAGTGCAAGGTGTACAATCACCGTCGTCCCGGATCGTCGTCGAGTTCAAGTTCCCGCCGCACAACAGTCTCCCGTCGACGAGGCACGAGGAGACCGAAGCGCTATCATTCTTGAAATCATAGCAGGCAATGCGACTCTTTCTTACGCTCTATGTATTGATAGACCTAGTCGGCCAGACGGCCAAGAGGGATGAACAAGCTCAAGAGATGCACCTGCTGATTTCTTCCACCAACATCTATGGTCACATTATGAAACTGTAGAGTCGGGGAAATCAGTAACGTCGCTCTCCTCTGCCATGTCGCGGCTGTCCCCGTATCGCCGCTCCACCGTCTGAGGTCTGCAGAGATCACGCCAGACACATGTACTCCGCCAGTAAGCTGTACGGCATCCGTGACGCCGTCATCTGTTCGTGCCACTGCCCTGACGTCCTCGCTGACCCGAAGCCCCTTGAGTTCATCCCGAACACAGACGTAGCAGTAGCCCTATTGTTTCTTCCGTGTCGCGGCGGGCCCCTGTTTCTGAATGTGTCACCGCTCTGCTATGTTCATCCACCAGAGGCTCGTCGAGCCGATGCCGCACACCACGGCTATCCGTTGACGAGAAATGTGGAATCAGGACCCCTACTGTTCATGTGGCGAGACAGACGCTGCTCCTGTTCGTGGAGCCGTCGTGTATACAAGGCTTTTCGAAAACCCAATTCATAATGCTTTCAATTCACTCTCTTCACTCTCCCTGACAAAAACAAAACAACACAACAACACAAAAGACAAAAAATCATCTCTCCTCTGAAAACATCTAGAAAAGGAAATCGTTTTCTTCCCACGCCGCCCTACACAATGGAAGAAACAAATGCTGATATCAATTCGCTGTCCGGGCTTGTGATAACACCTATCGACTTGGACGAAAACATTCAATCCAACGCTTCAAATGAAGCGCGGATGAGCTCTGATATAGTGGACGATGCGCAGCGTCCGTCCGAGGAGCCTTCATCCCTCGAACCGGCGTGGAATTCTCTCGGCCAGCTCGAACGGCTTCCGTCAGAGCTCCTCGTCGAGCTCCTGTTGCACTGCCATCTTTCGACGGTCAGAACCTTCCGCCTTGTCAACCGCCGCGCGAGCAATCTTGTCGAATCGATCCAGGAGTTAAAGGTCCTTATGAAGGAGCTTGCGGAGTTCTCATCGATCAAGACACCCAGTTGCAAAAAATTGCTTAAAATTCTCAGCACGGGCCTTTGCTCCAAGTGCAAAACGCGATTCGGCTGCTATTTCAACGTGCAAACTTACCGCCTGTTCTGCGGCCTCTGCGTCACTTTATTCCGTGCTTATCGCTTCAAGAACTGTCGTCCTAGATTTCGTGCCCTGATCCGCGAGTACGGGTCAGGTTTCTTTGCTCCCACTTGGACTCGGGTGCGCAACGTGAGCTTCCAATATCATCACATCCATGGGGCAGATGCTGGTCAAGTTTCGCCCATGCCTGGTTGCTACTGTGTCGCCTGCGCTCGTGATGACGGTGCCGAAAACACTATTACTGTTATACAACCTACGGTCCCCTGTCCTACGCGGCTCCGGGTTCCATTATTCCTTGACCTGATGAGAGTGCCGAGGGAACCCTGGAATAACCCGCACTACAAGCAGAAAAGAAAACACGTCGCTCGTTACTGTCAGGTAAGCTATATCACGGCACCGTATCTGCCTGATCCCAGGGGGCAGGTCGATTGGGGATACTACTGCCTCGGCTGCGAAAAGGACATATTGGGCGATGTCGAGATTTCTCTCAGGGGCAGGCACACGAGAGAGGGTATGTTGAAGCACATTGAGGAATTTGGACCAATAGAACCGGATCCAAATTTTACGAGTGCCTTTATCCATGTTCAGGGCCCAACTACTACAGGAGGTTGAAGGAATCGATGCATCTCCCGCTGCCGCGGAGGTGTCTGAAATCTGCCCGCAAGCTTCCTGCGCGCGCACATGTTCTCTGCGGTGGTATGGGTTTCCGAGTCCATCGGCTCCCGCGGTCTTTGGGGAGATGAACTTGTTAGGAAGGGTGGATGGATGGATGGAAAAGGCTGTGGTGGATTGATGGGATTCGGAATGAATTGATATTGAGACACGTGGAGGCAGCTGATGTGCGCCGGCGGCGCGTCGCGGCGTGTTGCAGCAGGTTCGGGTAATTCCGAATACATCACTCGATTTCACCATATCTGCGATTTTGGTGCAAAAGAATTCGGAAGTGGTTTTGCTCCCCAACTGTAGATGGTGAATGAATTTCTTGGTCTGGAAGGAGGCGCTGTTGGGTTAATGTACATGCACATGTACATACACGCCGTGGAAGCCAATCATGACAGGGTTGCTGTGTGACGGACGCACCGCGCTCCCCACATGGTCGGCTGTCGGGACATGGTAAACTCAGACCACGCACATGAGCCAACACAACATCTCCAGCCATCAGCTGCGCTTCCATTGTCGTGACAAAGATCTCGTCCGTTCATCTCGGTGCAAAGTGACGGCCGGCCTCCCATATCTCTCAGGCCGCTGCGATTTTTTTTCTCGGGCAAAGGGCCGAGATCAAAGAATAGAGCGACTTCACGTTTTCTGTGCCCACACACTCATCATGCACCATCCCTCGCAAAGCGGCCATGCCTCAAACAACGGCACTGACGCGCAGGCCGATGGGCCGAACTCGGCGGCTGGCAACGTGTCGCTGGCGCACAACGACGGCAAAAAGCACCTGCTCCTCGCGGCGAGCGGCTCCGTCGCCACCATCAAGATGGCCAACATCATCGGCGGGCTCGCCCACCACGACAACCTCTCCATCAGGCTCGTGCTCACGTCCTCGGCCGAGCGCTTCCTCGGCGGTCAGGCCGACGAGCAGCCCTCGCTGGCCGAGATTCGCCGCCTGCCAAACGTGGACGGCATGTACACCGACGCAGCCGAGTGGACGCGCCCGTGGACGCGCGGCGCGCCGATCCTGCACATCGAGCTGCGTCGGTGGGCGCATCTGCTCATGATTGTGCCGCTGAGCGCAAACACCATGGCCAAGATGGTGGCGGGTATCTGCGACAACCTGCTGCTGAGCGTGGTGCGGGCGTGGGACCATGACGGGTCGATTGACGGCACCAGGAAGAAGATCGTCGTGGCCGCGGCCATGAACACGGCCATGTGGAGGAATCCCCTGACGGCCAAACACATCAAGACTCTGGAGGAGGACTGGGGCGGCGAGGATGGATGGGTGCAGGTCTTGCGGCCTGTGGCCAAGAGTCTTGCGTGTAATGATGTCGGCGAGGGGGCCATGGTGGAGTGGCACGAGATTGTGCGCGTGGCGGAGGATATACTTGGGTTGGAGAGGGCCGAGTCGAGGCCATGAGGACCGCACGCTGCAAGCACGGCGATTTGTTTGGTGGCAGTCGTGAAGGGGCTTCTTTAAACTTTCTTTCTTTCTTTCTTTCGGTGGGAGAGAGAGGGACGGGGTGAGGCAGAGAGATGGAGAAGATCGTCGAGTGTGTCGGCGGCCCAGCAGCTGGTGACCATGGCTGCCGTGACAGCTGTCCGACAGGTGCACGTAGCCTTGATGATGCGTTGACTAGTCCGACAGCTGTAACGTCCGACGACTCGCATCCCGCGAGGCCAGATGTTCATTTTCATTCTGCAACCCTTCCGGACAACAAGCTTCTGCACTCGTCTAGCAATACACCCCGCATGACAAGCTCTTGCACTCGTCACGGTACGCATCGGACATCATGCCTTCTTCTCCGTACGACGACATGCCTGAGACATGCGCTTCTACCGCCGCCGAAAAGGCATTCTCAAGTCTGCGAGCCCGCCTTCGCAGCGAGGACTTCCCCCCGTCTCAAGAGGTGGCTGTCTCGGCCGTTGGTCCAGAGGACCATGTCTATGCAAAGCTTCAAGCTATATTCTCCCAAAACCTCCCCGACCAGGTGGACTCGGCCACCCATCCGGCTTCCCAGTCGAGAAACCTAGCAGGTACCCTGCCCTACCCCTTTTCTGCGTCCTTGTTGCCTCTCCTCTCTGCCAGCCGACCCCCATCCAACCCCCGTTCCCAAACCCATATTCACATATCCCGTGGTTCTCCCACAGAAATCTTTGCTCTCTACGGCCAAGAGACCTACAATCTCTCCCTTAAGACCGTCCGGGCCGCCCACGAATCCATCTCGGGCAAGATCACCGCCTTCCACGCCCAGGCGGCGAGCACATCCGCCCACGCAGCGAATCTGTACAACAACATCTCGTACCCGCTCTCCGCCACGCTCTGCCAGGCCCAGACTTTTCCCAGCGCGAGCCTGGGACGACACATCCGCACGCTGCACAGGAGGCTGTCTGCCGCGGAGACGGAGCTCGGCAGGTTGAACGAGGAATGGAAGCGGTGTGCGGGGCAGGAAGCACGGATCCTGTCGGACAAGGCCAATGCTGCTGTTGGGGAGGACAGCGGCGCGTCGGCGGCGGAGAAGAAGAAGATGGATGAATTGGTGGCGAGGATCGACGACATCGTGCAGAGGAGATCGCGGGAGATTGACGAGCTGAACGAGGTAGGTGGCCGCCGTTCTATCGTCTCTTCCATTCCCCTTCCTTGGTCTTTCTTCCTGGAGAGAGGCGAGTGAGAAAGTGAGACCCATGCCAGTCAATGTGTGTGTGCTGACTGGGTAAGGAATATCGGGATCTGCTCTGGGCAGAGTCAAACCGGATGATGCAGGCCATGATGGCGGATTGAGGGCTGTGAGTATGTTGTGTGCACGACGCCGCATCATGTGTTGCTATAAAAGCGCTTCCGGGACGAACTACACTGGCGCGAGGGAATGCCACGAAGGCTTCTTTCGGAAACAAGTGCAGTCACCTCCGTCCAGTCGGACCATGTAAGAACAATAATAAGGATCAAGTCTATAAATGAACCATGACGATAATAAAACAGAACCAACACATCAGGTCATGTTAAAAAAAAAACAGACGTCACAAAGACCACGCCGGCTCACTTGGTTCATCCTCAGCCCTCGACCACCCTGATTATTTCACCCGTGGGTTCCAACGCCGTATGTGTGCATGACGTGGCCGGAGAGGCAATAACACGGCACGATACAAGTTCGATATTCGACCCTCTTTCTCGCTCCAAGACATTCTTGGCGGCGGTCTTTGTGGTGATGCGGCGATGTGGATAAGGCGACTGACTGCCTGCGGTCCTTGAGATTCTGATTGTTGAGTATATTTCTCTCATCCTTCTTGTCTTTCCTATTTTTCTAGGGTTTCTTATCTTTCCTGTCTTTCCTATCTCATTTCTATTCCTCTCTTAGTAATATATATCCCCTTTCTTATATCATTTATATCTTTTTCTTCTCTTTTTTCTTTCTCCTCCTTCTCTTTCAATGTAAACACGATTTCGGCCGAGACCAAGACGATTTCGAAGAAGTTGGGGAGAGGGGGTAACTTCTTTTCCCTCCATGCCAAGAAAAACTACTGCCCCTTTTCCGGAACGACGACGCCCCATTCGTGCTGCACCCTCCCATACATGATGTCCCCTATCCACCCCTTCACCCTGGTGGTCAGCTCACCGCCCTGCCCCTCCGGGCCCATGGGGATGTTAATGTTCTGTCCGCGGTGGTGGATCTGGGAGACGGGACAGACGAAGTACTTTGATGGGCATGGAAGTGTTAGTAGATTGTATTTTTTAGGGGGGGTAGAAGAGAGAGAAAAAAGAGGGGTTGGTAAAGAACAAAAGTAAGGAAAAAGAAAGGAAAGGCGAAAGAAAGAAAGAAGAAAAAAAAAAAAGGGGGGGGGGGGAACCTACGGCTGTTCCCGCGGCAAAAGACTCGAGGATTCGTCCCTCGGCATTAGCCTCTGCCAGCTCATCAATGGTATATTTGCGCTCTGTAATATCGACGTCCTCATCCGCCAGCCTCTCGCGCATGATGTCCAGGCAGCTCCGACGGGTGACGCCATCGAGGATGATCTTATCGTCGAGCGGGGCGGTGACGACCTCCCTCCTCCCATCGCCGGGCCTCCTCCAGACGACGAAGAAATTGGAGGCGCCGGCCTCGGTGCACTCACCCTGCTGGCCGTACAGCCACAGGATCTGATGGAACCCTCTCCGGCGGGCATCCTGGGTGGCCATGAGGGAAGGGCCGTAGTTGGCGCCGACCTTGGCATAGCCGAAGCCGCCGACCCAGGCGCGGACCATGTCGTCGGGGGATGTGTGCAGACGCATGCCGCCGGGGGGCGAGTCCATGCGCGGCATGAAGGTGACGATGATGTAGAGCATGGCTTCCTTGGGGGCCTGGACGCCGAGCTGGGGCTGGGTGCCGATGAGGGTCGGCCGGATGTAGAGAAAGGAGCCGGGCCGAGACGGGGGCAGCCAGCGCGGGCCGTCGACGGCGAGCAGCGCCATTATGAGCTTCTGCAGCTCGGAGGCGTCGAAGAGCGGCAGCGAGATGCGGGCGGCGGACATGCGCATGCGGGCGCAGTTGCGGTCGGGCCGGAAGACGCGCAGCCGGCCGTCGTGGCCGCGGAAGACCTTGAGGCCCTCGAAGCACTCGGTGGCGTAGTGCAGACACGAGGCCGTGGGCATGATGGACAGCGGGCCGTACGGCTTCAGCTCGGGCGCCGCCCAGCCCGTCGCCGCCCGCCACGTCGCCGTGACCATGTGGTCCGTCGCGATGCTCTCGTCGCCGGCGTTGGCCACGGCCTCGTCGGGCACCTCGCGCGGCCTGTCGGTGAGCGTGTGGCTGAGCTGGGAGGCATCGAGGGGGGCTCCTATCGGCGGCGCTGCTTCCTTGCACTGGATCGCCGCCGCCGTCAAGTTGACGTCCTGCTGGGGGACGGCCGAGGGGGCCATTGATGCCGGGGTGGTTGTTGTGGGTGTCGGCGCGGGTGTGACGGAGTCGCGATGAGGAGGGTGAAGAAAGACTCAGTGACGTATATGATGTATATGTAGATACCGTGGGAACGACGACGACGACAATTCCAGGAAATGTCTAGGATGACTCAAGACTCAGGATTGGAGGGACAACAAAAGACAACAAGACGACTTTGATTCCGCTGTACATGACACCCATTAGCCAGTCATTGAGTCATCGATTGATTCATCATGCCTGCCAATCGGCCTCGTCCGACGGAAACACTCACCGCACAGGACAATCTTTATCCCAACGCGCGTGGCTCAAGATATCCAATTCAGTTCAATCCAGCTGACCAGGCGAGGTATGTCGATATCCAATTCAGTTCGATCCAGCTGACTAGGCGAGGTATATCGATATCCAATTCAGTTCAACTCAACCGACCAGGCGAGGTATATAAGTTTATCGTCCAAGTACGTTCAGAACGTGCAAGAACAAGACGGCAAATCAGGACAAATAAAGAGAAATAAAGAGGACAGAAGAAAACCAACCGTATTAGTACCTACGATCAACATTACGATATGTAGCAAACCCCCCCCCCCCCCCCCTTTTTTTTTCCCCTCGTTCTCCTCCCTTTGTCTCCCTCCCCCACACACAGAACATACATGAAAAGCCCCAATTCCAATCCAGCCAAGGCCAGCGAGTCTAGCACCAGCGCTCGTGACGCAGCCTGGGCCGAAAGATAACTCACCAAGGCAGAATCTAGAAAAAGGCACCCCCCTCAGCTTCCCTTGGTACGTACCCCACACATCCCC
>SRPZ01000473.1:0-15140 GCA_018360255.1 Claviceps maximensis
GTTGAACGTGATAGTTTTCGGGTCCTGATAAACCGCTTTGTTAGTTAGCACTGGTATCTCATCCTCGGGCAGTTTAACGCGATATTATGTTTTTGGATCCTAACGAACCGCTTTGTTAGTTAAATAAACTAGTATCCTATCCTCGGGCAGTTTAACGCGATATTATGCTTTTGGATCCTAACGAACCGCTTTGCCAGTTAAATAAACTAGTATCCTATCCTCGGGCAGTTTAACGCGACATCATGTTTTATCCTGACAAACTCCTTTGAGCTTTCATTTACCCAGCTTTGTTGGCATGGACGTGGTGCTGCCAAGGATGCGTTGACTTTGGTTTTTTTAGGATAAATAAATAAGCGCATTGGCGACCTCTTTTCGTCGAGGCGATTATTCGAGCTTTGCATGTCTTTTTTCTCGCCGTTATTCCCTTCATGGCTGAATTACAATAGTGACCCCTCAAATAAAGGCATACACCACATGCGTCCACGTATAAGCTCGCATCGCATACATGGCACGCACCGCATCAGTCCCACGCCGCAACACTGTGCCATGTTCGACAGAAGACGTGCCGGGAAAATGGTGTTGACCAAGAAATAGATGTTCCAGGAGAGAACAGCAACGATATCACGCGTGTATATCTCGGCGGTTGGCCCACCTTCTTCGGCATTGAGTCTAGTAATGTATGTAGAACTGTATCTCCTAGCCATTCTCACGAGCGCGATGCAAGGAGAAGACATCATATGACTGACTAAGAAAAAAAAAACTTGACATTGGTTTTCCAGGCCCAGAGTCAGAGACCAACTGTATCTACCATGTCCAGCGTGGGCGACTTAAGCGACTTGGGCAAGGGCGTGGCTGCTTCCTGATTTTACTTCTTTTCAACCACACGAAAAAGCATGGATATTTGCACAGAGACAGTAGTCGAGGATGGAGTACGCTGGCCTTGGAGAAGTACCTACCTCGATGTGTTTTCGGATCATGCTCCAAAATAGGGCTAGTAGACTTGTGGGTAGCTCGCATGGGCCTATTTTTATTCCTTTTTCCTTTTTTTGACTGTACATGTACATACATATGTATGTATGTATGTATAGGTCCGTGTAAAAAAAAGAAAAAAAAGGAAGAAAAATCGCCTAATAGTGGGACGAACAAGCACAGAGGAAAAAGGAAGAGCGAGGGAACATCTGTGCTGAAATGGGCGGGGCTTTGGAAGTGTTTCGAGCGTCGGCACCAAGGTGTGTGTGTACATGGATATTGTCCTTGTTTTTTTATTTCTTTATAAAAAAAAAAAAAAGGCACACTGCTCGCATTACATCAGGCAACGACGGCGAGTTTGTGTCACGGCGGCATGTGAAAAAGGTTGTGCCGTTTCATGTACGTTGCTCGTGCTACCCAATCTTGGTTATGCTTATATGTTTGGATCCCGTCTATGTGCTCCGTAGGGCTGCGACGACGTGGACTTTGCACCGACGGACGAATGCGTCATCCCCATGGAGAGGTTCATAAGAGGCCAAGATATGGACTGCATAGTACCGCACAAGTTGCATTCACGGTAGCCGAATCAAGTATGCAGTGTTTTGCGGGGGAAAGAAGCAATGATAAACAAAAATGGACGTGCGCAACAACAAGGGGGAGAAAAGAAGCTTCCACTTCGGTCAGGCGGTGAACTGGAACAAGCGGAGTAGGAGGCCGGGCAGGACATGAAGGTCAGGTATGCGCGCATTCGTTTTTTATTCGTGCAAGAATGACACCTACATACATACGTCAATGGACCTGCATGTGAGGCTGCCGCGTTCGTTCCAGCTATTACAAAATGGATTCAGGACCCCGTCTCATTCCAAGGTCGGTATGGTTGTGTGTACATGACTGCAATCGCGTCGAGTCGGATGTTGTGTCACGGAAAGCAAAGGTACCCAACCTCTGCGTACACCAAGCAGTCTGGTAGGAAGTCGGTTTGTATATATTAATCACACATCCATGGCACACACACATTTAACTACATTGTACAATGTATGTGTGTATGCATGTATGTGTGCATGCGCGTCGCCTGCAGGTACGGTCACCGTCGGTCGCACAAACAACGCTAGCTGCATCCAGAGGAGGAGAGACAGGATCTGGCGGGTACGGAGAATTCGGATTTCATAGGGGGGCCCCTTTATTTTTCTTGTCAACGGTCCAATCGAGAAACAGAGACGGGTCGAGACATGTCCACCTTGGCACTCAAGGGGTCAGCATGACACTCTCGCCCGAGACCTTGTCTTGGCTGACGGACGAGAGAAGAGGACTCGAGTCGTGCAGTCATGCGTGTGTGCCATCATGTCGACTGTGTGGCCATTGCGATGCGACTGCGAACGAGCCAAGGCTAAAAGAGGGTGGCGGAGACGATTCGAGTTTATAGTTCGCCGTCGCCGACGACGACACGGTCTGACATAGGATATACATATACATGTGTACATAGGTCGCACGTGATGGCATCCAGTCCGTTGTGTCGTGTCGTGTCGTGTCACCTGAGACGAGTGGCTTCAATCAATATGACCATGTTCTGCCACACATCGGATGCAGGGTCCTCGTGGCGCGTTGGCTTCCTGCCCCCCTTGGTACTGCAAAGTCTGCAGCTGCGAGTGGTCCGCCTGGCTGTCTGGTCTCGCCTCTCCAGGCACGCGGCGCACCCTCTGTGCGCGCACTGGCTCGTTGGAGCCGGTTCGCAGCCGCAGCCGTTGGCGGCCCCAACGAGGTCTCTCTGTGCTTGATCCAGGTTCCAGATTCCAGACTGGAGCGGGCCAACGGTTGGCCAGTGGCCAGTGGACACAGCCAGCCAGCCACTAGACGGCCGCCAGACGGCCGCCAGACGGCCACTAGACGCATGGATTGGAGCGGCCGCCAGTGACCAGACCATACCGGGCCAGCGACTGACGGCCCCAGCACAACGCTTGGGCCGGGCTCTCCAGCTGCCCAGCCTGCACCTGCACCCACCTGCACCACACGCCAGACACCAGCGACCAGACCCAGCACAACATTGAACCCCTGTCGACTCAAACTCATTGATTTGACATGCAATCGTGACCAGACGGCCAGCATGACTCCGCCCCCCGAGATGCGAGCGAGCTGCTTCCATCCATTCATCCAGCCAGGTCAGTCTTGTGTTTACCCCCGTCCGCACTTTCTCTATTCGTCACAGCCTCCTTCCCGTCACTTGCCTTCTCCTGTCCTGTCCGCCTGCCTCACGTATTATCCCTCACTTACCTTTATTCCTTTCTAAAGCTGCCATTCGGCCGGACCTACGTGATAGTCAAAACGCCCTCCGCGTCTATACTTTCCTTGCTTGCTTCCTTCCTTCCTTCCTTCTCTCTCTTCCTTCCTTCTTTCTTTCCCCTTCTTTGCTTCTGGCGAATTCTTCCTCCCGACCGTGTATTCCGTTCGCTCACTCGGCTGTGCCACTCACACGCACACCACTTTTTCACATTCTTGCTGGGCCTCGTCGATATTTCGAGCCGCAAGCAACCTGCTGCCTTCCATTCCTTTCACTTCCTTTCTCGACACACACGCGGCCGCTTTCATTCGTCACTCACACTCCCTTACTTTCGATTCTCCTGTCACTGGTGGCCGTAATATTGTCCCAAGAAAAAAAATTCAAGACACACCTTCTCTCCTTTATTCTCGCGCCGCACCTGCCAAGCATCGACTCGAATCGGTTCATATCGCGGAAAAGTCTCGGAACTCCAACGACAGCAATCAGACGAAAGCGAAGCACAAAGGACCAGGAAGCCTAGACTTGGATTCGACGAGTAAACCCGGTTCTTGTCTTATTTGAATAAAAACTCTCGTCCTGCCGACATCTACACTATCGTCCATCCTTCGACTGCCCGCTTTTTTCTGCAATCCGCTGCTCACGGGAGCCGCTGCTAGGAACAGCAAAGTTCGCCCGAGCCAGTCTTTTGGACACTTGAATCTCTCACCATGGGTCGATTTCTACCGCTTTTTTTAAGCATTGTCGGTACACTTCATGTCATCGGCGTCGCTGGCGAAAGTGCTGCTGAATGTATCGTAAGTCGAATCTTGATCATTTGTGTCCGCGATGTGACTCATCCTCCAAAGGAAGACGGGCATGTACCGAGTTGTTATTAGCTGACAATTCCCAACAGGGACGCTGCACGAACCAAATTCGAGACAAGTTCGCCGACTTGCAATGCGCCGATGCCAACGCAGCACCGTGCTTCTGCAAAAATCCAACTTTTCCCCGTGCAATCTTGGAATGCAGTCAATCATGTGGTGCAACGGCAGATATGATTTCGGGGTACCTAACTTCAAACTTCTGCGCAGGTATGTCATCTTTCATCTTGCTTTCTTCCCTACGGCCAAGAGCTTGAGCTGACGTTGCTTTTGAGAAGGCCAAGAACTCGCCAAACCGAGTCAACCGGGCGCTGCGGCCCCTCCAACATCACCAACGCCTGCACCAAGCACTACTACGCCTGCAATCCCAACTGCGTCTGCTGTCAGCAGCAGCACTACGGCCGCTCAGGCAGCGCCTAGTACTACACCTTCTGCGACTCCATCTCCGACGTCTAGCCAGATCGATTCTGCTTCTTCAACGTCCACTGGAATTTCGTCTTCTGCCACTCCTGAAACAACTAGTTCTTCGACGACACCCGCTTCGCCATCCACGACCTCGGACGCACCATCTAGCTCAACCTCGTCTGCAGCAGCAGCCGCGGACCTGCCCTCGCCTGGACTATCTCAGGCGGCCATAGCTGGTATTGGCACTGGTATCGGAGCCGCAGTCCTTGCCATTGCTGGGTTCATCGTTTGTGCGCTCATGAAAAGCCGAAAGAAGAACTCGGGTCATCGCACAGACAAAATCGAAATTTCAAAACCTATGCCTGGCTCCGGTAGAACGTACCCCACTCGAGAGGATCAGTATCGCGCTGGACCGGATGCATCCTTTGAAAAATATGGGCCTGATATTGAAATGACGGCAAACCGATACGAAGACATGGTACCTCGAACCCAGCCCAGAACAATGGTTTAGTGAGGACAAGCTGAAAGAGCAGACGACTTGTTCAATTGATCATGTCCTTCAAGCCTCGCAAATAAGGATCTCGTAGTGGATTGGTCTAGCTGCCTCTTCACTGACAAAAAAACGGCCGTCTTTGTTCCATTCTTGTCCGCCTCTCTGGCCTTCCTCGCGCCCCCCCCTTCCCCTTTTTCTTTTTCTTTTTGATAATATTCTTGTTATTCGACGCCGTGTTGACAACTTTCTTTTCTTCTTCATTCTTTTTTAACCCTTTATTTCTGTTCGCCGTTATTTAGCTTTGATATCCGTCACATCGACGAAAGTCCTCGCATCGTTCATTGGAGTCCAAAATTCTCCTGCCTGGGCCAGCTCGCAATTCTTTACACCCAATGTCGACGAACCGTCCATCTCTCCTTACGCACTTGGTCACGTTTAGAGGTGGACTCATGTCAGGGATAGAAGAAAACCACATGGGTAGCACTGACTCTAAACTAAATCGCTCTTTATTGTTCATGTCATTGTAGAACCGAGTTTTCTGCTTTACATAAAAAAATAAAAATAAAATAAAGTAAAAAAACAAAGAAGATCAAGATACCACAGAGACCGACGCAGACGCCATCGTACAGCCACATGACTCCAAAAAAATACATACAATGTTCATACAAGAAGTTGGTGTGTCTACATGACAATCCGTGATAAATCACGCGTGGCTATGTGTTTTTAAAAGTAACCCCGTGAAATGAATGGTCTACGACTACACGTCCTGGCTGCCCACCCCTTACCATGAATAATATGGTCGCTGGCCATAGACGGGACGGTTGGGCAAATGAACCCAAGGGCCCCTGGCTGCTTTCTTAGCCTGCTGCTCCTCGTACTCTCGTATTCTTGTTTTCTCTTCTTTAAGAAGAACCGTGAAGCCTGCAAGTGCCCTTATTTAGCGAGTGTCGACTGGGGAAGGGGTTATAAAGCGGTTAAGAGGGTATAACGGGAGTAAAGGGAAAGAGGGCATGGCACGAAAAAAAAAAGGAAAAGGGAAAACCAACTTGTACTCGGGTGAGTGATAATGCCCATTCTTCCACGACCCTTGTAATCCAGGGCCTTGCCTCGCAAAGGACCACGCCCAACCCACGACTGCGCGATGTACATGCGCGTCGGATCCGATATCTCCATCCAGCTACCATCCTTGGTCTGAATCTTCTTGGCCTTGGAGAAGACCTCCCCATTGACCTTGCCGAGCCCCATGCCTCTCTGGGCAATGGCCAAATCCCTGGCCTCCTCAAGGTAATACTTGATCTCGGCGGCCATTTTCTTCTTGGACCAGGCCATCTGGGTGATAGCATCGTCGACATTCTTGCCCGCGATCTGACGGGACAACATGACCAGCTTCTTGACACTGGTGGGCATGAAGTGACTCTTGTGAAGGAGTTGTCTCTCCGTCATCTTGATCCTTTCCTGTTTTGTGAGGGAACCGTTGCGGCGAACCATTTGGATAATTTTTTTGCGCTGCCAGCGTATCCTGCTTCTCGGATCGGGATCCGTCACCATGGCCATGTTTTCGCGGGTCTTTTGTTCGGGGGTCTGCGAGGGGGGTAGGGAGGACGCATCTTGGGCGCCCGCGATGGCGGCGGCAGTGGGTTTGGGTTTTGCGGCTTCGATCTCATCCTGGAAGATGTTATCCGAGACGGAGCCGTGCATGTTGCGCTCGAGAAAGGCGGCTCGCTTTTTGGGATCGTCGAGAGAGGCGGATTGGGGGTCTTGGGATCGTGCGGCCGAGGCGGCGGATTCTTTTGCGGTGGGTTTGCCCCAGCCCTTGAAGAGGTTGACGGACCATTTGGAGCGGCGTTGTGAGCTTGATGTGGAGGAGAGGACTGGGGACGAGGACGAGGGAGAGGGAGAGGAAGAGAGGAGTGTGGTTGTGAGCGGGGAGGGCCGCGTTGACGAGGAACCTGTTGTGATGGTCGGGGTTAGCAAGCACGATTTCGTTGACCCCTGGGGGGGGGAAGGGAAGGGGCGAGAATGCCAATTGATTTGGGACAGCCTTTCATACCCGAGAGTGCTAGCCGTCGGCCAGCGAGACGTAAACTCATGGCCGTGGAGGTTTCGTAGTGATTGTGGTTCGACGAGACCCTCCTGCGTGTGACTGGCAGCCAGCAGCTTGCAGCTTGCAACTTTTCGCTTTTCGAGAACAGCGGATGGGAGAGTACGGATTCTAGAACAGCCGGACTTGAACCGGCCGCGGGGCTCTCTTGATGCATCACGTGACTGTATGCGTGCCAATCTCCTTCCAACAGCTAGCGTACCTGCTCGACCGCGTCCCCACTCAGTCTTTTGCTCTCGCTCGTCAAAACGACTTCACCATCGCCCGTAACAAATCCGCACGAAACGATCTTGCTGTTATCTACCTCTCGAAACGACTTAGCAATCCGTCACTATGATTGCTCCCATCACCGGTGTACGTCTCCTCTTCTCAATCTGCCAGAATTATGCGACGCAAGTGGGGGAAGGGGTCCCCGCGCCTCCCGTCGGCGCCGGACAGGAATAGAACGTGCTGCGCGAGAGACGAAGAGACGAAAAATCTATATGGACAATTGGCCGTTGTAAAATTGGTGGAAGAAAGAAGGCTGACTTATTTGGTGGGCATGGGACAGATTCTGAAACGTCGCCTGGTTCTTGACCTTGGCATTGGTCTGGGTACGTCATCCCCCCCTCTCATATTCTGGAGCAAGATGACATTCATGGACGACTGTGGACTATTCGGGTTTTTTTTTTGCCGGCCCTCCTGCGGCATGAGCATGATATCTTGAGGAGGATATGCGAGTCTGTACTGGGGATGGTCTGCTAACGCTTCGTGATGTAGGTGCCGGCTTCGCCATGTCCAACCTCTTCTGGTGAGATGGAACCGAACACATGTCGTTTCTGTTGACGCACGAGGCGCGACACGACGCCCCCGCGGGGGTGCTACGGACGGACCGATTCGGCTTACTAACGGATGAGTAGGTATGGCTTCCACATGCCCCGAACCAATGCCCGTGATGCCTATTACAGCAAGCTGGAGGCCCAGCGCGCCGAGGGCAAGCAGTAAAGGATGGTCTTGCGGGCGAAGGGGCTAAGAACGAAAAGAGTATATGGACGATGCAGAATTAGGAAGAGCAGAGGGAGGGGGGGGGAGGACTCGGCGGTTGGTCACGGCGGCTATGGTCAGCCGTGAGCTTTAGACAAGAGTGGGGGATCTATAGAATGAGTCACTGGGCTGGTCGCTGGGCATGTCTCTGTACAATAGACCAGGCAGCCCAAGCTGTATTAATTTTCTTTTGTGTGCTTGCTTGTGGTGGACGCTTGTCGGACGGGATCGTTAGTGAGGGCTGTATGTGTAGGCACGTAAAGTATAAGGAAGCGGTGATTCATGCCCAACACCGAGAACATGCGTCGTCTATACCCCCCCAACCGCCTCCACGACGCAGCGGCGCATTTTGTTCATGCATTTTTAACAAAAGAAAAGAATGAGTCAATATGATGCGGCTTTTCTGTATGGCAGAGCATAATGTAATCAGGTGTTGCAGTAATGGAAGTTATGTATATACATATTTATAAAAAAAATAAAAAAAAAGGAAGAAAAAAAAAACTCCACAATCATTTCGCTGCATCGCCGTCCACCCAACTCGTCGACCACTGAAAGGGCCTCGCGCGTGCATCGCCGTCTTTCTTGGACATAATGGCCGCCTCGGTGCCTTCCCACGCTGTTGTTTCTACCATGAAGGTTTCCTTTTTGTCTTTGCATCTGCTCGTCTGGTTAGTGGCTTCGTTGTGCACGTTTGCCTTGGTATTATTTGATGTTTGATGATTTTTGGAAGAGGTGGCGTGAGGGAATGAAAGGGGGAAAGGAGAAAGAATGGAGCGGGAACGGAGCGGGAAATAAAAGGGGAATTAAAGGGGGAAGTCAAAAAGGAAGAGAGAAGAAGAAACAAACAGAGGAAGAAGAAGGAAGAAAAAAAAATACCTCCGAAAAAACCTGTCCACGGGAAAACACCGCACCTTGTCATCCGGCGATGACGGATCCTGCACGTGGCATTTGTACTGCACCGTTCGGAACAGTTCGCATGCCGACAGGTCAATCTTGTGCGTCGGCGAGGAGGATGCGTCGTGTTTGCGCCGACGGCCGTGGACATCGACTTGGATTTTGAGGGGGAGCTGTGACGCGGGGAAGGAGTGGCAGGGGGGAGTCATTTTTGTTCCCTTTTTTTCCCCTTACGTGTTTAAAGGGGAAAAAAAAAGTCTAAAAAAGTCTAAAAAATCACTTCTTTCTTTCTCCCTCTCCTCGAGACGGGATGGACTGATTTCGATTCCACTGGGTGGACGAGATAAAGTGGCAAGCGCGAGGCGAGACACTTTTTTTTTTCGGCTTTTGACTGGGTTTTGATGGATTCGGTGGTCGGGAGTCGCGTGTTGGGGCAGATTGAGGAGGGTACGTTGGAGGAGGTGAGTTTTTGTGTTTCTTTTCTTTTGTGTTGCGCGCACTGTGTTGTTTTTGGTGGTGTTTTGTGAGGGTGAGTGAGCGGGTGGATGGGTGGGTGAGTGAGTGAGTGAGTGAGTGAGTGAGCGAGCGAGCGGGTGAGCGGGTGAGTTGAGGTGACGGGAGGAGAGATGCCGGCGGGCACTGAGTTTGGTTTTGAGTGACAGATGCATGGTGTAGTAACTCTGTCTTTCTTCTTTTCTTTTTTATGTCTTCCCTTCTTTTTCCTTCTTTTTTTTTCCATATCTTCCCCCAAGAATCCGGGGTTGACCAGTCCATCTCAACGCTGTGTCGGCAATGCCACATTCATTTCGTCCTGACCTTGATTCATCTTATTCCATCTCCCCCATACATTTCACTTCTTACTAAAAAAAACACCAGATACTCACTCAACTCCGCTCATCCATTGACCCGTCACCTCCGTCTCGCCTCAAGCAAACTCACATCCCCGCGCTCGACGCCCTCGCGGCAACACACCTCCGCGAAACCCAATCGCCCGCCATATCCCTCTGCGGACGCCCCCTTCCGCTCCTGTACAAGATGGTCTCGACGCTCATCTCGCCACCGCACTCCAAGGCCGTCTTCGTGCTGGATCTCGAGGGCCGCTTCGACGCCGCGTCTCTGGACTGCGAGGACGGGGACCTGGCGCATGTCTATGTTCGGCGGCCTGCGCGGAGCGAGCCCGAGCACTTGCGTGAGTTGGTGGCCGGGGCGGAGGAATTCATGCTGTATGATGCGGTTGCGAGTGGGAGCAGGCATCGTGAGTGGTGGGGAACGGTCGTCGTCGGTGGTTTGGCGGCGGGGGACGTGACGGCTGGGTGGAAGGGGTGGTTGAGGACTGAGAGGAGTTCGGTGCCGGGATTCGCGTGGGGGGTTGGTGTCGAGGACGTCTGGCGGCAGAGGGAGGAGAGGGAGAGGGCGGTCGAGGAGAAGGGATGGGTGGCGAGTTCGCAATGGGGAGGCTTTGAGTTTGCTGTTGGGCGGGCATCATGATGAGGGGGGGAGGTGTTGATGAGAAGCACGGAGGGACTAGGACAGGTGGAGGGTGTTTTGGCAGAAACAGTATTTTCATGTGAAAATACTTGGAGATCCGAAATCACCGATGAGTCTGCAACTCACTGTACAGTATGGCCCCTGAATGGTGCTGAACAACACACATACTACACACATGTGTATATGACAGTGGACTGACACGGGGGATTCAGCTACATCATCTACAACATTGAAATCAATTATGATCCATGAAAAATAGCCCGTACATCCATCAGCTACCGTCCATCCCCAGGCAAAGGATAATCTGTCTGGTACGTATCTGCAAACGAAGCGACGTCTACCCAAGCCGCAATCCCGCTATTCAGAGGCACAGATGAGAAAAGAAAACGAATCCCCCCCCAAGGCATGAGATGACATTATTTCTTGACCCAATTTCCATATTCGTTCAAAAGAACAAGGAGAGGATTAGGGGGGGGTACTGAGGTCATTCTGTTGGCTTTGATATTAGCCAGGAGGTCTGGAGTCTCAACCTTGATCAGAACGACGGCCTCGGAAGCAGCAACGGTGACCTCGATCCGCCCCTCCGCATCCGACCAGACCGGTTCGTCCGTGTCCAAGTGCACATCCCTGGCGCCGTCGCCATTATGACTCATGGAGGCGGCGTTGTAGTTTAAGCCGTTGAAGGTGATCCAATCTTGTGCGTGCACCGCCGGCGCCGTCAGTCTCTTGATGATCCATCTCGCATTCGACTCTTCCGAGTCAAAGACGAACAGCCTCCTCGGGCGCTTGCGCTGCTGGTCCTTCTTATGGCTGGCCTCGAAGACTTCGAGATTCAGTATCGCCACCCTGTGCAGCCTCTCGTCCAGATACCCCTTGTAGCCGGAAGCGTCGGCGAGTCGTCGTCCGTCACCGCCATCACGTTGTCCTTGTCCTGCGCCCACGTCAAACTCCTTGACCACCAGGCTCGACGAGTTGGCGAGGAAGGTGGCCGCGGCCAGCATGCCGTAAAAGATGGGCTTGGTCTTGGTCGGCTTGTGAGGCCACCATGCCGCCGCCGGCGTCTGGATAGACTGGTGGAAATACACCCTCTTGATGATGCCCGAGCTGGCGGCGCACAGAGAAAAGTCCAGGGCCCAGAGCGCCGTGCCATACGTGTCCGTGATGCGCCTGGCGCCCTCCCGATTCACGCTGTTCAGCTCGCCGATGACGTACGGCGCCTTGAGGAAGCCGGCTGACCATATCGCGTACAGGACATGTTTCCTGATGGCCTCGGAAACGGCAGTGTGGTTCATCAGCGTGCCCTCCACCGTCACGCCCGGCTGCCTCTCGTTCGCCATGGCATGGTGTACGGAAACCATTCCGATCTTCTCGTAGTCGTCCCTTGTCAGGCTCTGCAGAATGTTGGCGCCGTTGAGCCGCGCGTCCGGCGACGACGCCGACGGGAAAATGTACTTGAACTTGCCGTTCATCTCGGGACACGACTCGTTGACGCGACTCTCGATCCGTGCCGTCTGCTCCCGCCACTCGGAGAGGTAGTTCTCGACCGTGTACCATGCGGGTCGTATTCCCCGGATCGAGTACATGTCTGGCTCGTTGCCCACCTCCAAGAGCATCTCGTTTGCTTTCTGCTTCCGGAGATACTTGCACACCACCAGCGGGGCCGTGACATCGAGCGTCGCCCGCCCGACCGTATTCCAAACTGCGAGGTTGAAGGCGTGAGAGAGGGCTGTGTCACGCGGGAAAGCGGCGAAGCCTTTGAACCAGGACTTGCTGATGCACAGGGACGAGCGACCTAAAACGGACTCATGAACACATGGTCTGGACATTGATGACTTCCGTCTCTTGTCAATTACGGTGCGGTCTCTTTTGAAATGTTAGTCCAAGAAAGAAGAAGGAACGAAATTTGGGGGGGCACGTACGCTGAGTGTCCGCCTACTCGAACCACCCCGGATGAGTTTTGTGCCTCGAAGAGGTTTCGCATGAGTCTCCAGGTCATCATATTATGCCTGCTTTTTGTGCCTGGTGAAATAAGTCAGGAGGTGTATCGATTCATTTTCCCGCTTTTCCTCTGATTTTCTTTTCCTTTCCTTTCCTTTCCCTTCCTTTTCGGGCTTGCTACCAGAGACTGAGCAACACAAGTGGGCATACATACCTGCAAACACTCGAAAGGCAGACGTTTCAATCGATATGGACAAAAACGTCGGCAGCAGTCCGTGAGACTCCGGCTCATACCCTTCTACAAAGGATGTGTTGCCGAAGACGGCGAAGGCGGTGTTTATGAACCCTGCTGTGAGGATGACGATGAGGACGAGGATGGCATTCCTCATGATGACTTGTGGGACGATATGGCGGTATGGGTGTTATGGCAATATATAGCAATGTAAAGCACTATATAGCAGTATATAAAATCGTTTGAATACTCTGGCATAGCATAGAGCTGTACGAGATGTACCAAAAACTAAATAAAAAGAAGGGAAGAGAGAGAGAGAGAAAGAGAGAGAGCGAACAACATCGCCCGCCCGGCACCGGAGAGACTATTTGCGTGGGCACCAACGATAGGGCAAATTCGTTTGTCCCGAAAATCTCACAAAAAAAATGCTTCGAGTCGACGTCTGGCCCTTGATAATCATGACATCCCGCGCCCTATCGCCCTCGCTTAAATCTATCCAGGTTTAGGCCACCCGCGAATCGAACAGGTCTAGTGGAAAGCCCCCCCCCCAATGGCGCAGTAGAGATTTTTGCTGTGCTCACAGACATGTTCGCGGAGAAGAATGGACGACATGGCACGATGATTGAATTCTCGACGGCGCACAAATAGGAGGACACACTACTTGTTGAATGAGAAAGGGACATGGTGGCCCTAGAATGTGTGTGTAGAGATAGTGTGGGCATGATAGGTTTTGGAGGGGATTAAGGTTTTTTTTTTTGGTGAACGTGGGCTTTGTGAATTGAGTCTAAATCAATATATATGTGTCTGCTCCTGAATGACACATGGGTCGGTCACGGCCTCCCATTCAACTAGCAGCGCCACTTGGCCCGGATGCACTCTCCATGCACATGATTCGTCATATACTTTCCAGAATCAAGTTACTCGATTTGTGCGTGGCGCTGGACACGAATCCATTGGATCGGGTGTGCTCTGGTCATGTGCCTCTCCCAAGTCAAACAGCAGGCAAAATCGTAGCACCTGCGGATATGGGAATGCGTTTTGTGCGTGGATCTACATTGATTGATACGCGCGACTTGCGTATATCTCGCCCGGGATCCATGCGCCGGCGGCAGGCAGAGATGGAAGCACAGGCAAGGCAAGGGAGGTGATGCGCGGCTGTGCGAGTCCATCCCCTGTTTTCGATGCCGTGATACGCAAAGAGCTGCATCTCCCGGGGCTGTACGCGAGGATGATGTGACGAGTTCCCCATCCAGCCCAGTCGTCGGCGTCAGGTAACACAATCTGTCTGTCAGAATTCAGGAGTCGGGTGGCCTGCCTTCATCTGCTCATCCCATTTCCCCCGCTCTTTGTTTCTCTTATCCTCTCTTGTTCTCTCCTTTCTCGCGTCTCTGTCCTCCACTCCCTAGATAGGGGGGTGCAAAAAAAAAAGGAGAAAAAGGGGAAAGAAGAAGAACAAGATCTCCAAAAATGGCCGTCATGAACCCATCACGATTCCTCACCGTAGTGACGCTCCTCCTCGCCCGCACCATGACGGCGACCTCAACCACGCGCCACGATGACGCCGAGACCGAGGCCGAGACGCCCGCTGTACGCACCTTCTTTTATGTCGGGGGCGGGTACGCGGACGACGGCAACGGGGAACATATTTTCCGCGAGCAAATGTACGTGGAGCGGCTGCGACCTGTTGATGGGATCAAGCACGAGAGGCCACTTGTCATGATCCACGGACAGGGACAGACTGGGACGGTGAGTCTTGTAGCGGCGTGTTGTCCTGGCGGTTTGATGGTGATGCATGTCATGTATGTACACGTGAATGTATGACTTGTATGGTCTAGGCAAGTATTCACAGAAACAATGGAGAAAGACAAGGATAAAGATGTCGAGCAATAGGATATGCTGAAAAGGACTAGGAGGACTAGGAGAACTGAGGGGACCGAAAGCTAAGATGCAAAAAAAAAAAAAAAAAACAGAACTTCCTCAACAAACCCGACGGCACCCGCGGCTGGGCATCCCTCTTCCTCAGCCAGGGTTACGAAGTCTACCTCGTCGACCAAACCCTGAGAGCCCGCTCGCCATGGCAGCACGGCCGATTCGCGACCAGCCCGTCAACGTACTCAGCCGAGTTAGTCGAGCAGCGCTTCACAAACCCCAAGAGATACATGCTGTGGCCGCAAGCGGCGCTGCACACGCAGTGGCCGGGCAACGGGAGTAGGGGCGACGCCATCTTCGACCGCTTCTACAGCGCCGGGGTGCCGTTCGTCAATAACGCGAGCTACCAGCAGTCGACGGTCCGGGACGCCGGCGCGGCCTTGCTGGACCGCATCGGGAAGCCCGTCGTGCTCATGGGCCACAGCCAGGGCGGCATCCTGCCGATTGTCATGGCGGATGCGCGCCCGGAGCGGGTCGCGGGCCTGGTGCTGCTGGAGCCGGGCGGGCCGCCGTTCGGCGGTGCCGTGTTCGGC
>SRPZ01000474.1:0-15135 GCA_018360255.1 Claviceps maximensis
ATATAGTAAAAGTCTTAGAATATTATAATAGTCTCTTAAATAATAGTAATAATTAAGTAAGAAAATTATAGTTAGAATTAAATATAAATTAAATAAAGAACTAATATTATTACTAAACTAAGACTTACCTCTCTCTCTCTTTTCCTTAGAATAGAATGCCTTATTTATAAATAAAATTTCCTTTTTAATTTCCTCTATAATTTTATTATAAATTATATATTAATTTAGTAGTAAATTTACTATAAAGCATAGTATAATCTATAATGCTTTAATAACAGTTACTAACTGCCTTACTGCATTAGTCCTAATTCTGCCTATTATAATCTAGCCTAATTCTAGCTAAATTCTTGGTTTAGAGTCGTCCCCACTATAACGGTTGTAATTGGTCACGCTTCGTCGCGTAACATATATATAAAGTATAGAGCTTTATACTAAGCTATTAAAGTGCTTTTTTTACTAAAAGTCTATTAAATTCCTTAGGTTTATTCTATTTATTAATAGCATTATAATAAATAAAAGATAGGTAGAATTTATTAGAAATTAGAAGGAGCTAGTATATTTTTAAGATATATAAGTATTCCTTAGGTTTTATAATTTCTATAAGTAGTTTATATATTAATACTCTACTCTTACTACCTTTCTTAATATACTTATAAAAGGTAGCTAAAAGGGTATTTAAAAAGGCTAGTTTGTTATAGTCTAGCCTAGAAGGCGACTGCTTTCTAGCAATAATAGAGTTATTATTAACTATAAGGGAAGAAGGCTTCTTCCCTCTACTAGCACTGCCTTTACTTTAATATAACTAGGTCTTTTTATATACTCTATAGTTATATAACCTACTACTACTATAGCTCTATCTAGGCTCTAGCTTAAATCTAAGCATTAAGCTTAAATCTATTATATAGCCCCTTTTTTACTTATATCCCTATAGTAGTTAATATTTAGGGTAAGATAATAAGACCCTAAACTCTAATTTAAAACCGCTTCTTAAGCTATTATTACTATATATTTATATAGTTCTAATTTATAGAGTAATTTAGTATAAAATTCACTATTATAAGTATTAATGCTATAAGTATATAGTTAGTAGTAAATTTAGTTATAAATATAGTCCCTAGCCCTCCTTCTAACTATATAACTATGCTTTCTTACCCTTACTTATATATATAAAAATAACCCTATTTTATATATTTTCTATCCTTCCCTCCTTTCTTTATTATTATTAAAACCCTTATATTAGTAGTATAAATCCCTTATTTAATTTAACTACCCCTACCTTTTTATATCTTACTAGGTAATAGCTATAACTAAGCCTAATGCTATAATAACTCTTATTAGGAGCTAGTATATTATACCCTAATATTCTTAGTTATTATTATACTAATCTATTAATTTAGTAAATATATTAGCTACTACTAATATACCTCCCTCTTCCTTTAACCCCTTTAGCTTTAGCTATAAAGTTATAGGCTATTATAAAGTAATATTAGGGTTAGAAAATAAGAAGTATACCCTAGTTATATAGAAGCATATAGGGTATTAGTTCTATTATAACTATACTATAAAAAATAGGTACTTTTACTATAGCTATAGTTTATAAACTTTTTATATAGTATATTAAGTAGTAAAAAAGCCCTATTTTTAAGAGAAGGAGATCTTTACTACCTACTTTACTATTTACTATACTACCTATAATATAAAGAATATAATAAAGTAAGACCTTATTATTAAGACTTTTACCTCTCCTACTAATAGTAATAAAAAGGTAATTAAAGTTATTTTAATCTAAGACTTTTAAGACTATACTAGGTAGTTTACTAACTTATAGGCTACTATAAAGTAGTAAGCTATTACCTTAATACTTACTTCTAGCTTTATACTTACTACTACTTCTTATAAAATATTATACTATAGTAAAGTAATTATTTCTAGCTTATTTAAGGTATATAGCTATAATAAAAGTACTATATAGTAGGAAGCTACTATTTACTATCTTTAGTAGTAACTAGAGCTAGCCTATACCTATAACTAAAACCTCTATAGTTTTAAGAACTTAAAATAAACCCCCCCCCCTCTAAGTTATTAAAGTTAAATAAGTAATAGCTAGTGCTTAGCTAGTATTATAAAAGGGGTTATATTATACTATAGTATTATTATATATTATATTTACTACCCCTAGAGATAGGGTTAATAAAATATTTTCTACTATTTACTATAGTTTATTATATATAAGGGAATTACTCTATTATAACTTAAATTATACTAATATCTCTATATTAAGAAAGTTTTTTAGTAGCTTTTATATTAGCTATATATAATTTACTTATTTAACTAGTATATTATACTAGCGCCCTTATTTATATATATTCTTTATAGCTAGTATTTCTTTTATAGTAAACTCTATAAGCTTAGAGTTAGACTTAGAAAGTAAGGACTATAGCTTTAGTTAAGAATCTATAAGAACCTAAGAAAGTAATAGGTCCTTAGAAGTATATTCTATAAGATTAATATAAAAGACTAAATATATACTACTAGAAATATTAAAATAAACTATAAGTAGTAAGAGCACTTTAATAATATAGTATTTAGCTATAACTTAGTTAAGCTTCTTACTTAGCTAGCTTAAATAAATATACTAAAGGTTAAGCTATATAAGGTTACCTATTTAGTACTACTTAGCTAAATACTATAATTAATTAGCTATATCTTACTAGTATTATTATATAAAGTTAATAGTAGCTTATATAAGTTATATACCTTTATATATATATTTAAGAAATAAGGTTACCTACCCCTTTAAAGATATAAGGCTTTTAACTAAAGCTAGTGTATATTAAACTAGCTTAATATTAAAGCTATAAAGCACTATATAGGCTAATAATCCTATTATAAATAAGATTTTATTATTAAGTATAAATTAATAAGTAAGTAAGTAGTTAGACTAGTTAAACTATAAAAAGGCTATAACTATATAAAGAATAGCCTATACCTCTTAGTTAGTATATTTAGTACTACTATTAATTTATAGATAGTATACTATTAATAGTAAATATTATACCTTAGTAAGATTATATAAAGATAACTAAAATTTACTTACTTAGTCTAAGCCTTAGTTTAATATAATTTAGAAGGGAAAGCTATAAAACTACTATTAGTAGTAAAGGAAATATTTAGTATAAGCTAGGGTGTCTATACTTATTATTACCTTTAGCTAGATATACTTAAAGAGCTAGTTAGTAATTACTATAAGGTATCTAAGCTTTATTTAATTTTCTATTAGTAAGTTAGTTATAAAGTCTATAAATATCTAAGACTAGTATTTATTTAGGGCTAGAATTAGTTAGAGTAAGCCCTACTATAGGCATTAGCTCTTTTACCCCCTATAGTAATAATAATTATATATATAATAGGCTATATTAGTAAATATACTATTTTAATAGTACTCCTAATATAAGGCTTAAAAGGTAGTGTTTTTCCCTAGGTAGCTAAGTATTAAAGAGTTATAAGAATATTAAATTAACTATATTATAAGTAGCTTATACTTTAGTACCTAAAAATAGCTATAGAAAGAGAGTGCCTTATAAGCATTAGTTATATACTTAGTAATTTACTATTATAAGGTAATAGTATTAAAAAAGCTTCTTAGGCTATATATAATATTATTTAGCTTAGCTTAGTAGGACTTATTTAATACTATACCTTAGTTCTATAAGTTAGCTATATAATTATTAGTAAAGATATATTAGCCTAAAGGTAGTATTCTTTACTTTAGTAATAATAATAAATTATATAATATAGAGTCCTTATACCTAGAGCTTAACTAGCATTTTACTATACTAGTAATATATAAGATTATTAGGGGCTAAAGAATATATTAAGGGGGTAAGGCCTTATTCTATATATTTTAGTTTTATTAGGAAAGTATATTAGAGTAAAAGGCTTATATCCCTAAGTAGTATTATAAATAGTAGTTAAATATAAATAAGAACTCTACCTATTATACCTACTACTTAGTTATAGTCTATAGTACTATAAAATACTCTAAGTTTTTATAGTTTATTAGAATTATAAATAATTATACTACTCTATATAGCTTAGCTAACTATACCTTAAGGTAAGATATAATACTTAGTAGTTTCTTATTATAAATAGTATAATTCTTCTTAGCTAGTATAAGGTAAGTAAAGTAGTATACTACTAAATAAAGAATACCCTTAGCATTCTATTAGAAAAGGTAGTTACTTAATGCTTTACCTAATATATTAAACTTAACTATTATATTTTAGTTAGAATTCTATTATACTAAAATAAGGTAAGTTATAAATATATTTTTTAGCTACTAAAAGGTAGCTTTATATTTATTTATTTATAAAAAGGGTATGCCTTTCTTTATTAAGGCTAAGAGTAGTTTAGTAACTATAATAAAGTCTAGTATAAATTTATAATAAAAGTTTATAAACCTAAGAAAACTTTATACTTTTTATATATATTTAGGGGATTTTTAGTTATAAATAGCAGTAATTTTCTTAGGGTTAGGGTATAGAGCCTATTCTATCTAAATAATAAATCCTAGGTATTTAACCTTCTTTATAGTAAAGCTATACTTCTTAATATTAAGGTTTAAACTAGCTTAGTATAAGTAGCTAAGAACCTCCTATATATAAGATATATAATTCTATTATAATCTACTTATATAGATAAGGATATTATTAAGGTAAGCTATAGTATAATTACCTAATATATCTCCTAATACCTTATTAATATACTACTAAAAAGTTATTAGAGCACTAGCTAGGCTAAAAGGGTATACTAACTACTTAAAGAAGCTAAACTTAGTATAGAAGGTAGTAAGGTACTTATTACTCTTTATAATATATAACCTATAAAATACTACTTAAATATTAAGCTTTATAAACTAATATATATAGGCTAGGGAATATAGTATTTCTTTTATAAGTAGGAGGGGGTAGTAGTCTTAATTTATAATTTTATTAAGGGTATAGTAATTTATATAGAACTACTACCCTTCTTCTACTTTCTTTATTAAAAGTATTAGCACTATAGCTAAAGAAAAAAAGGCTTTAATTTAGCCTCTATTTATAAAGTTAATAATCTATTTCTATATTTCTAATAAGTAGTTATATAGTATATTATAAAGAGAGGCCTATAGAAGCTTCTAAATAGAGCTATTCTTACCTTACTATAGCTTAATATAATAATTTAATCTACCTTTATAGGGGGTAGGGCATTAGCCTTAGCCTTATTAAAAAGGTTAATAAGGTTATATAGCTAAAGTAGAAGCTTAGATATAAAGTTACTAGTAAGTGCTAGGTTAGGTATTATTAATACTAATAAAATAGTATTAATCTCTTTTAGGCTTATAGCTAAGAGCTATACTAGTATTCTTATTTTCCTTACTTTATAAATTAGGGTAGTATAGGTTAATTCTAGAATTATATATATAGGGTATTTTATAGTTCTTTAGTTAGAAGTATAGACCTAGAAATTACCCCTTATTTCTATAGTTAGTAACTACTCTTTTATATATAATATAATATTATTTTAAGTAAGCTAGGGTAACCCTAAAATATAATTATATATAAGCCCTAAAATAATATAAGTAGAGATTAGAAATAACTAGCTATTAATATTTACCTAGAAGTATATTATATATATAACCTATAGTGCCTAGCTAGAGTTATATAAAGGTTATAGTATAACCTCTATAGCTATCTAGATAAAGTATAGTTATATAAGAGAAATATATAGAAAGCTATACTTTTAAGCTATATATTTATTTATAGCTATAAAACTATTATACTTACTATTTACTTATACTATTAAAAAAAAGAAGCTATTATAAAGAATTAGTAATAAAAAGGAAGGTATTTCTATATTCTCTTTAATATCTTTATAGTTTATTTCTATATTATTTAGGTATATATAAGTATTTATAATATAGCTATTATTACCCCCTTTATAAAGACTTATACTAAAAGGTTATTTTTTTTTACCTTTTTTAGCTTTACCTCCCTATTAAAGAGTTTATAAACCTAGATATTAACCCCTTAAGTAGGATAATAAAGTAAAAGTATATAATAATTAGAGATATAATACTCTATACCCCTATATTATAAGCATTATCCCTTAGCCCTCTATTATTTTATTATTTTAAGTAATACTTATTAGGTATATTCTTAAATAAAGCCCTTCTTTAATTAAAAGGCACTAAATATAATATAGAAGCCTATTAAGTTAATACCTATTATTATAATATTCCTTTTAATATTATAGCTTAAAGGCTAGTAATAGTAAGCCTTAGCCCTTTCCTTTAAATAGTAAGAGTTAAGGTTAAGAGTAATACTATAGTAATAAGCTACTACTATATTATAGTCTATATATAGTATATCTTATCTAATATAGTAATCCCTTATTTATTTATTAAGTATAGTATAGAGCTTTATAAGCTTAACTATATTAGCTTAATTAATTTCTTCTATAAGAATTAGCTTTTACTTAAAATAAATATAGAAGTCTATAAAATATTTATTTAAGCATTATTTAAGTTAGTTAAGCTTAGAAATAGCTCTTTTTTCCTAGTAAAGGTTTATATATATAGTATTAAAATACCTAAAAAAGTAGTTAAAGTTATAATAAAAGGTATTTTCTAACTTAAAGAAGGGCATAACCTATACCTATATCTTTAAACTAAGGTTCTAATATATAAGGAACTATTTATTATAGTTATTACTAATAAAGTCTAAGTTAGCCTATAGTTTATAGGCTATAAGGCTTTACTAAGCCTAAAATACTACCTTATTACTATTATAAAGTATGCCTATTAGGAGGGGTTTATATTTAACTCTCTCTTAAGTAAAGGGATTTACTAAAGCTTAATTAAATATAGCTAGTCCTACTATAGGCATTATTATAAGTATCTATTAATATAGCTCTTTAAGCTATACTACTTATTATACTAATAATTCTTATAGGTATAGTAGTTTCTATATTTTATTTATTATAGCTAAGGGGCCTATATAGTTAGGATTTATATACTATTCCTATTTCTATTATCTATAGAGTGTTATAAGTAATAGTTAATAATTATTATAGTCTAGCCTAAAAGGCAACTACTTTCTAGTAATAATAGAGTTATTATTAACTATAAGGAAAGAAGGCTTCTTTCCTTTACTAGTATTACCTTTACTCTAATATAACTAAGTCTTCTTATATACCCTATAGTTATATAACCTACTGCCACTATAGCTCTATCTAGGCTCCGGCCTAGATCTAAGCATTAAGCTTAAATCCATTACATAGTTTTACTTTAGTAATAATAAGAAATAAGCATTTTACTAACTTAAAGCTACCTTTTAAAAGGCACCTCTCTTATAATACTATAGTCTAGGGTCTCTTATATATATTAAGACTAATATCTCTATCTTTATAATAGCTAGTATTATTTTATAACCTAATAATAATAGCTACTATTACTTAGTTACTTTTTAGTCTTAAAAGTTTACTAATATAGAATATAACTATAATATAGTAAATTGAGAACTATTTACTATTATTAAGTTATTTAAACACTAGTAATATTATATTAAGGGTATAACTATACTAATTAAGGTACTCTTAAACTACTATAATTTATAAATATTTATAAGCTAAGTAAGACTTAATAAAAGATAAGTAAAATAGTATATATTTCTTAGTCTATTTAATTTTATTATTAAGTATTAAGTAAGTAAGAGTAACCCTACTAATGCACTATTAAAATAGCTAGATTATAAGGGTAAAGTACTAATAAATATTAAGTTATTACTAGACTTAAAAATAAAAATAGCGCTTAATAAAGTAACTAAACTAGTGTAAAAGTATACTAAAAAGCGTAGTAAATAGCCTTTAAGAGTTAAAATAACTCTAGCTAGTAGGTTAAAACCTATTATAGAAGGCTTAATTTCTCTTAATATTAGATAAGTAGCTAGGATACTAGTAAAAGAGAGGATAGAACTAAGTAAATTTATAGCTAGAATAGCTTATATTTAAACTATAAAGAGGTATATTATTTAGAGAACCCTTAAGGCACTAAACCCCTATAACTCTAGTATATAGAACTCTCTCTCTAAATTACTTAAGAAAGTATAAAAGTAGGACCTAACTCTTACTTATACTTGTAATAGATTTAAGCTTAATGCTTGGATCTAGGCCGGAGCCTAGATGGAGCTATAGTAGCGGTAGGTTATATAACCTTAGGGTATATATAAAGACCTAGATATATTAGGGTAAAAGTCTTATTAGTAAAGAGAAAGAGCCTTCTTCCTTTATAGTTAATAATAACTTTATTATTACTAAAAAGTAGTTACCTTTTAGGCTAAACTATAATAATTATTAATTATTACTTATAAATACTCTATAAATAATAGAAATAGGAGTAATAAATAAATCCTAATTATATAGGCCCTTTAGCTATAATAAATAAAATATAGAAACTATTATACCTATAAGAATTATTAGTATAATAAGTAGTATAGCTTAAAGAGCTATATTAATAGATACTTATAATAATACCTATAGTAAGACTAGCTATATTTAGTTAGGCTTTAGTAAATCCCTTTACTTAAAAGAGAGTTAAATATAAACCCCTTTTAATAGGTATACTTTATAATAGTAATAAAGTAGTATTTTAGGCTTAGTAAAGCCTTATAGCCTATAAACTATAGGCTAACTTAGACTTTATTAGTAATAACTATAATAAATAGTTCTTTATATACTAGGACTTTAGTTTAAAGATATAAGTATAGGTTATACCTTTTTTTAAGTTAGAAAATACCTTTTATTATAACCTTAACTACTTTTTTAAGTATTTTAATACTATATATATAAACCCTTACTAAGAGAAAAGAGCTATTTCTAAGCTTAACTAACTTAAATAATACTTAAATAAATATTTTATAGACTTTTATATTTATTTTAAGTAAAAGCTACTTTTTATAGAAGGAATTAATTAAGCTAATATAATTAAACTTATAAAGCTTTATACTACACTTAATAAATAAATAAAGAACTACTATATTAAGTAAGATATACTATATATAGACTATAATACTATAGTAGCCTATTACTATAGTATTACTTTTAATCTTAATTCTTACTATTTAAAGAAGAGAGCTAAGGCTTACTATTACTAGCCTCTAAGCTATAATATTAAAGAGAATATTATAATAGTAGGCATTAACTTAATAGGCTTTTATATTATATTTAGTGCTTTTTAATTAAAGAAGGGCTCTATTTAAAGATATACTTAATAGGTATTATTTAAAATAATAAACTAATAGAGGGCTAAGGGATAATATCTATAATATAGAGATATAAAATACTATATCTCTAATTACTATATACTTTTACTTTATTATTCTACCTAAGGGGTTAATATTTAAGTTTATAAACTCTTTAATAAAGAAATAAAGTAAAAGAAGATAAAAAAAAATAACACCTTAGTATAAGTCTTTATAAAGGGGGTAATAATAGCTATATTATAAATACTTATATATACTTAAATAATATAGAAATAAACTATAGAGATATTAAAGAGAATATAGAGATATCTCCCTTTTTACTACTAATTCTTTATAATAGCTTCTCTTTTTTAATAATATAAGTAAATAGTAAGTATAATAGTTTTATAGCTATAAGTAAATATATAGCCTAAAAGTATAGCTTTTTATATATTTCTTTTATATAACTATACTTAGTTTAAATAGCTATAGAGGTTATACTATAACTACTATATAACTCTAGCTAGGCATTATAGGTTATATATATAATATACTTCTAAGTAAATATTAATAGCTAGTTATTTCTAGTCTTTATTTATATTATTTTAGGGCTTATATATAATTATATTTTAGGGTTACTTTAGCTTACCTAAAATAATATTATATTATATACTAAAGAGTAGTTACTAACTATAGGGATATAGAGTAATTTCTAAGTCTATACTTCTAACTAAAGAACTATAAAATACCCTATATATATAATTCTAGAATTAACCTATACTACTCTAGTTTATAGAGTAAAGAAAATAAGAATACTAATATAGCTCTTAGCTATAAGCCTTAAAGAGATTAATATTATTTTATTAGTATTAATAATACCTAACCTAGCACCTATTAATAACCTTATATCTAAGCTCCTACCCTAGCTATATAACTTTATTAACCTCTTTAATAAGGCTAAGGCTAATACCTTACCTCCCTATAGAGATAGATTAAATTATTATATTAAGCTATAGTAAAGTAAGAATAGCTCTATATAGGAGCTTCTATAGGCCTCCCTTTATAATATACTATATAATTACTTACTAGAAATATAGAAATAAATTATTAATTTTATAAATAAAAGCTAAATTAAAGCTTTTTTATTTTTAGCTATAGTATTAATGCTTTTAGTAAAGAAAGTAAAAGAAGGGTAGTAGTTCTATATAAACTACTATACCTTTAATAAGATTATAAATTAAGACTATTACCTTCTTTTATTAGTAAAAGAGATACTATATTCCCTAGCTTATATATATTAATTTATAAAGCTTAATATTTAAGTAGTATTCTATAGGTTATATATTATAGAAAAAGATAAGCACCTTACTGCCTTTTATATTAGGTTTAGCCTCTTTAAATAGCTAGTATACCCTTTTAGCCTAGCTAGTGCCTTAGTAACTTTTTAGTAGTATATTAATAGAGCGCTAGGAGATATATTAAGTAACTATACTATAGCTTACCTTAATAATATCCTTATTTATATAAGTAAATTATAATAGGATTATATATTCTATATATAGAAGGTTCTTAAATACCTATACTAGGCTAGTTTAAACCTAGATATTAAGAAGTATAGCTTTACTATAAAGGAGGTTAAATACCTAAGATTTATTATTTAAGTAGAATAGGCCCTATACCTTAACTTTAAGAAAATTACTACTATTTATAACTAGAAATCCCTTAAATATATATAAAGAGTATAAAGTTTCTTTAGGTTTATAAACTTTTATTATAAATTTATACTAAACTTTACTATAGTTACTAAACTACTTTTAGCTTTAATAAAGAAGGATATATTCTTTTTATAAATAAATAAATATAAAGCTACCTTTTAGTAGCTAAAGAATATATTTATTTCTTACTCTATTTTAGTATAATAAAATCCTAACTAAAATATAGTAGTTAAGTATAATATATTAAGTAAAGCATTAAAAGGTTATTTTTTATAGTAAAATACTAAGGGCATTCTTTACCTAATAATATATTACTTTACTTACCTTATACTAACTAAGAAAAATTATATTATTTATAATAAAAAGCTACTAAGTATTATATCTTACTTTAGGGTATAGTTAGCTAAGCTATATAAGGTAGTATAACTATTTATAATTCTAATAAACTATAAGAACTTAGAGTATTTTATAGTGCTATAGACTATATTTAAGTAATAGGTATAATAAATAGAGTTCTTATTTATATTTAATTACTATTTATAATACTACTTAGGGATATAAGCCTCTTACTTTAATATACTTTCCTAATAAAAATAAAATATATAGAATAAGGCCTTACCTCTTTAATATATTCTTTAGCCTTTAATAATTTTATATATTACTAGTATAGTAAAATACTAGTTAGGCTCTATATATAAGGACTTTATATTATATAATTTATTATTATTATTAGAATAAAGAATACTACCTCTAAGCTAGTATATCTTTATTAATAATTATATAGCTAACTTATAAAACTAAGGTATAGTATTAAATAAGTCTTACTAGGCTAAGCTAAATAATATTATATATAGCTTAAGAAGCTTCTTTAATACTACTACCTTATAATAGTAAATTACTAAGTATATAACTAATACCTATAGAGCACTCTCCTTTTATAGCTATCTTTAGGTGCTAAAGTATAAGCTACTTATAATATAGTTAATCTAATATTCTTATAACTCTTTAATGCTTAGCTACCTAAAAAAGAATACTATTTTTTAAGCCTTATATTAGAAGTATTACTAAAATAGTATATTTATTAATATAGCCTATTATATATATAATTATTACTACTATAGGGGGTAAAAGAGCTAATACCTATAGTAGGGCTTACTCTAACTAATTCTAGCCCTAAATAAATACTAGTCTTAGATATTTATAGACTTTATAACTAATTTACTAGTAAAAGATAAAATAAAGCCTAAATACCTTATAGTAATTATTAACTAACTTTCTAAGTATATTTAGCTAAAGATAATAATAAGTATAAATACCCTAGCTTATACTAAATATTTTCTTTACTACTAATAATAGTTTTATAGCTTCCCCTTTTAAATTATATTAAACTAAGGCTTAAATTAAAGTAGTAAATTTTAGTTATTTTTATATAATCTTACTAAGGTATACTATTTACTATTAATAGTATACTACCTATAGACTAATAGTAATACTAAATATACTAACTAAAAGGTATAGGCTATTCTTTATATAGTTATAGCTTTTTTATAGTTTAATTAGTTTAATTACTTACTTACTTATTAACTTATACTTAATAATAGAGTCTTATTTATAATAGAATTATTAGTCTATATAGCACTTTATAGCTTTAATATTAATTTAGTTTAATATACACTAGCTTTAATTAGAAGCCTTATATCCTTAAAGGGTTAAGTAACCTTATTTCTTAAATATATATATAAAGGTATATAACTTATATAAGCTACTATTAACTTTATATAATAATATTAGTAGAATATAGCTAATTAATTATAGTATTTAGCTAAGTAGTATTAAGTAGGTAACCTTATATAGCTTAACCTTTAGTATATTTATTTTAGCTAACTAAGTAAGAAGCTTAACTAAGTTATAGCTAAGTACTATATTATAGAAGTGCCTTTACCTCTTATAGTTTATTTTAATATACTTAGTAATATATACCTAGTCTTCTATATTAACCTTATAGAGTAAGCTTCTAAGAATTTATTACCTTTATAGGTCCTATTAAACTCTTAACTAAGGCTATATCTTCTTCTTTCTAACTCTAACTCTAAGCTTATTAAGTTTACTATAAAAGAAATTCTTATAGCTAAGAATACCTATAAGTATAGGTAATAATATAATATACTAGTTAAATAGGTAGGATATATATAGCTAATATAGAAGCCACTAAAAAACTTTCTTAATATAGAGATATTAGTATAATTTAAATTATAATAGAGTAATTCCCTTATATATAATAAACTATAGTAAATAATAGGAAATATTTTATTAACTTTATTTTTAAAGGTAGTAAATATAATATATAATAATACTATAGTATAATATAACCCCTTTTATAATACTAGCTAAGCACTAGCTATTACTTATTTACCTTTAATAACTTAAGAAAGGGGGGGGTTTATTTTAAGTTCTTAAAACTATAGGGATTTTAGTTATAAGTATAGGCTAGCTTTAATTACTACTAAAGATAGTAAATAATAGCTTCTTATTATATAGTGCCTTTATTATAGCTATAAGCCCTAAATAAGCTAGAAATAATTACTTTACTATAGTATAATATCTTATAAAGAGTAGTAGTAAGTATAAAGCTAAAAGTAAGTATTAAGGTAATAAACTACTACTCTATAGTAGCCTATAAGTTAGTAAACTACTTAATATAGTCCTAGAAGTCTTAGATTAAAATAACTTTTATTACCTTTTTATTACTATTAATAGGGATAGTAAGAGTTTTAATAATAAGGTTTTGCTTTATTATATTCTCTATATTATAAGTAGTATAGTAAATAGTAAAATAAATAGTAAAGATTTTTTTTCTCTAAAAGTAAGGCCTCTTTACTACTTAATATACTATATAAGAAGATTATAAACTATAGCTATAGTAAAAGTACTTATTTTTTATAGTATAGTTATAATAAAACTAGCACTTTATATACTTCTATATAACTAAAGTATACTTCTTATTTTCTAACTCTAATATTACTTTATAATAGCCTATAACCTTATAGCTAGAGCTAGAGAGGTTAGAGGGGGGGGAGGTATACTAGTAGTAGCTAATATATTTACTAAATTAATAGATTAGTATAATAGTAATTAAGGATATTAAGGTATAATATACTAGCTTTTAATAGAAGTTATTATAGTATTAAACTTAGTTATAGCTATTACCTAATAGAATATAAAAAAGTAGGGGTAGTTAGATTAAATAAGGGATTTATACTACTAATATAAGGGTTTTAATAATAATAAAAAAAGAAAAGAAGAATAGAAAATATATAAAATAGGGTTATTTTTATATATATAGATAAGGGTAAAAAAGTATAGTTATATAGTTAAAGGGAGGGCTAAGGACTATATTTATAATTAAATTTACTACTAACTATATACTTATAGCATTAATACTTATAATAGTAGATTTTATACTAAATTACTCTATAACTTAGGACTATATAAATATATAGTAGTAATAGATTAAGAAGTGGTTTTAGATTAGGTTTTAAAGTTTTACTATCTTACTCTAAATATTAACTATAGTAGGAATATAGATAAGAGAGGGGCTATATAATAGATTTAAGCTTAATACTTAGATTTAGGCTAAAGCTTAGATAGAGCTATAGTAGTAGTAGGTTATATAACCTTAAGGCATATATAAAGACCTAAATATATTAAGGTAGAAGTCTTACTAGTAGATAGAAAGAGCCTTCTTCCCTTATAGTTAATAATAACTCTATTGTTGCTAGAAAGCAGTTGCCTTCTAGGCTAGACTATAACAATACTATAGAATTAGTAAGTAAGGGAGGAAAGGCTAGGATATAGTAATATAATATAAAAGGTCTCCTATTATATAAAGAATAAGTAGTTATTCCTTTAGAGCCTATTTTATAATAGAAGCTTCTCTAGCTATACTATAATAACCTAATTACTAGTTATTTTAGAATGTATAGAATACTTAAGTTACTATAATATAATTTCTACTAGCTAGGTATAAAGTAAGTAGTAGTAAATTATATTATAAGTTATAGTATATACTAGTAGGTAGTTACTAAGAGGTATAAGCTATATAGTTATTTAGAATTACTACTAATTCTATAATAACTAATAGT